>ML826583.1:60739-78637 GCA_009831015.1 Picea engelmannii
TCCAACCGCTACCCCTATAACCTCCAGGTGTGCCCACGATGCCCCTTACGCGGCACACAAGGTAAGTCGGGGGGAATTGAACTCGAAACCTCATGGAACTTCATTTTCACAGCACTTGCCAATTGAGCTGCCCCCCCGGGGGCTTCATCGTGATATTTTATTATTATCTTTCATTGATTTATTTTTAACTATCATGTCCCTTTTTCTTTTGGGATTCCTCTTGACTATAGTTTGTAGAAGGATAGGTATTGGACAAAGATGTTAAATTTCTACTTTTGGTTCTCCTCAATTTGAAACAAACATTTTAATTTAATTTTACTTGTCATTTTTCCTTTTCTTTTATGATTTTTCTTGATTATAATTTGTTATAAAATTGATATTGGACAATGGTATCAAACATCTACTTAAATTTTTCTTCATTGATCAACAGACATTTTAATCTTCTCAATAATCAATAAACATTTTAATCTAATTATCTTTTAATAAATAATAACATTTTCCCATCCAAAAATGTCTCTCTCAAATTGCTTTCAAAAATATTGTTGTCAAAATCCACCTTAATTAAAAAAAATTAAAAAAAAATTAAAAATCTTATAATAAACATCAATCTTAACCTATCATTACTGATTGACATTCACACACATTCATGCATAAATAAATATAAAAATAAAAATTAAGAAAAAGGATGAGGTGTCCTTTTTTTAAGTGTCATTTCTCCTTTTCCTTTATGATTTTTCTTTATTATAATTTGTTAAAAAATTGATATCGAACAATGGTGTCAAACATCTATTTAAATTTGTCTACAATAAACAACAATCATTTTAATATTTTCAATAACTAATAAACACTTTAACCTAATTATTAAATAATAACATTTTCCCATCCACAAAAGTCTATCAAATTGCTTTCAAAAATATTGTTGTCCAAATCCACCTTAATTAAATAAAAACATTAAATTTTAAAATTCTTATAATAAACATCAATCTAACATATCATTACTCATTAACATTCACATACATCCATTCATATTAAAAAAAAAAATTGAAAAAAAAGGTGAGATGTACCTTTTTCCGAATAAAACTCTCTCATCTCATAGCCTAACCCCATTCTATTTGTCCTTTTGGAAACACATACCCTTACATTTTGTCTACATTGTAACATGATTTTAGGTTTTATTCCAATGACCTTACAAGGTGGAAAATACATAATAGATGACCTATGCGTCCACATATATTGGTCATTCACTTTACCTTGGGAAATGGGATGCCATCAGGATATCTCATGTTTTTTAAATGGAAATGCATTGTATATTCATGTTGGTTCAACAACATCAAACTTAATGCTTACAACTCAAACCACTATAACATTTTTTCACAATTACCAATGAAAGTAGTAACAAAACGTGAATGCATATAATAGTATAATTATTTTATTGAGTTCAAGAGTGGTATCCTTGTTTCCTCATCATGTTAAGGGAAATTCATATTAATCATTTATCACCTTTCCAAATACTCTTAACCAAGGGAAAACATGTTATACTACACCACCTTCCTTATCATTGGTACCACCTTCCTTATCATTGGTATGTAAAAATAAATTATGATAGATGCATTCCTCTCTGAATGAATAAATATAGCTAGCTATACAAATATTGAGAAAAAGGATGAAAATTTGAAAAAAAGGGTGAAAACTTTTTATTTGAAAAAATATAAATCGAGAAAATTAAGTATTATTATGTAATAATTATAACGCTTGAAAACTCATACACTGTTCAATCTCCAAAAAATGGAAGCATAATTATTTTTAATTGTGAAAACCTACATATTCATATAATAATTATATTTTACTAAAAAAATTAGTAAAAGATTATCAATGTCAATTTTTTTTTTTTTATAACCAAAACATAAACTTATATTCGTTAAAAGAGGGTTTTGCTGAGGCATACAATGAATACAATCAAAATTACAAAGTTCTATTATAAAATTGAGCATATTTTTAAGCTATCTAAGAAAAACTCTAAAGATTTTTCAATATAGGCATTCCATACATTTCAACATGTAACATGCTTTACATATTGACCCAACAAAAAAACTATCTTGTAATACATATACCAGTCATGGGGGTGCACTATCCTAAGCTTCCTACCCCTCTACAGAGTGAGGGGAGCCAATTTATTCCACTTTCATGGGGTCATGAACCTATCCAACTGTGTCCTCTTCATGAAAACCTTCCTGTAGTGAATTCCTTGAAGCGAGGTTGATGGAGGCAAGAGAGAGAGTCTAAACGTCGTGGGAGAACCAGTGCTCAAAGTTGTTGACACTCTACCTCCAATGCATCAATCCTTTGCTTCTATAATAAGAGAAGGCTCATTATATTGGTAGCGTTGGCAGTGTCATCTTGCTCGAGCTTAGTCATCTTTGAAGAAATGTGTAACTCACGTGGGTAATCTCTTCGTGCCAGTGAAGGATTTTCGAGCTTCTTTCCACTTCGTGTTATCTATATTTGTCCCATTAGAATTTTGCACAAAGAAACTAGACCAAAAATCCCCCAAACAGAGATTTCCAATTCCAATTTTGAAAAATCCAAGCAGAAAACGATTTTACTATTTTGGTTAATCAAAGAAAGACCATAAATACCAGCACCATATGCATTCACATGAAAAAGGAACCAGAGAACTAGAGGTTTCATGGTTTGGATTGAAGATAATACCAACATTGAAGACATAGCTCCACCCAAATTCTCCATCCTCAATTACTTAAATCCACCAACAATTTCACGGTATCCATGACAGGGCCCTTTCCTTAACACTCGCGTTTCTCCACACTAGTCTCACAACACCTAAGAAAGAACCTCCATCACGATGAATTAGTTTCACACAGGGAACTCCATTACATGAATACTCCCACATTTGAATGTTGAATCCCACACATAGCATTGAAGATCCATGTTGCACCCATAGCAATGCGAGTGTGTGAGCATATTTTCCCCCCTGTCATCCATTCTGTGATGTGTCTCGTTATTACACTTCATTGAATGTTGATTAAACAAGGGGGGATCCACTATGGTAAGGGGGTTAGATTGTGCACCCATTTTTTAATACATGAACTTGGGCTTAGGAAAGAAGCAACCTTAGCATAGTGGTCAACGATTCCTTTAAGTTCTCTTTTAATGTGAAATGAAGGGACTTTGTCAAAACTTACGAGCATTTTGTGGATGCTTGAGATGTGAATGTTGAAGGCATTACTTCCCAGCTCTGATTTTTTGACCATGGCTCTAATCACCAACATCAAATCCCCCAAGAATATTAATGATTTGTGTCACTCTTCCTTAGTTATGGCCAAGCCTTTCCACAACAAATATGCCTCAACAATATTGTTAAATACATTCCCAAACCCTCAAACATAATAAGTAATTTGATTTTTTCCAAAATCAAATAGACTCCCCCACACCTGTCGCCCTTGTTATCAACTCCAATTCTAAAAACATGTTATCACAATTAATAAAATATTAAAAAAACATAAATCTCTATTAAATATGGGAATGATATTATATAATACTATTAAATATGTAAATTGCCAATAAAAACATATTATCAATACCAATCCTAATATCTTACTGTTAAAATTAACAACAAATCAAAACCTATAATAACATCGATATTAAAATAACTTTATTATAGTCCCTCACAAGTAAAAACCCTATTAAACATATAACATAGAGTATCGATACGACAAAGTTCATATTATTAAAATGCTACAATTTAATACTTTCAATATTAAAACATTAAAATACTAACTTAAAAAAGTTAAATACGTTAACCCTAGCATAATAAGAGAGTATATTTATCTATGTTACTATCTAGGCATAAAGTGGAACAATATATTACTTTTATATAAAGCTACTAAAATTTTAAATTTTAAATTAAAAATTAACGCTAATACTAATAACTTACAATTAAAGTTAAACAAGGGGAGTTGCTAAGCAACAAGTGCCTATAAAGAAGGTAGAAAGCCATTTGCTTCTCATTTTCAGTGTTGCACAAAAAGTTTCCGAATCGCCCATAAAATATACAATCCACAATTTCAACTAAAGAAGCCGAAGAGAATTCAAAAGCACGAGGGTACATTCCCAGTATATGTGTCACACAATCTACCCAAAAGGCACGAGGGTGTGAATATGCATTACTCAACCGCTATCTCCAAGAGTCGAAACAAAAATTGTATGATGGTAATAATTTAAATTAAAAGAAAGTTGAAGTTAATAAAAAAATAGTAATTAATGGACTAGGATAATAGAATAATAAAAAAAACCATAATAATTATAAAAATGCGTAATAAAATAAACCATATAATAAAAAAAGGAGAATGAAATCAATAGAGTTGATAATATGAACAAACATACCCCATCTCCCATTGCAAAGGGAAGCATCTTGGAATGAGCTCCGTCAGTAGGGGAAGAGCATAATGTACGAGCATTGTTACGAAGTGTGGATTTTTGGTTGTATTATTTTGTGTTTATATGTGGAGGAACATTGGGAACTCTATACATGGATAACCTCCTGAACCACATAGTTCACTCTTTCATATACTCTCAGATGCCATGGTCATTTACTGGACACGACAATAGAAAACAATGCAATTAATTTGATTTATAGTAAAATTATCAGTACACAAAAACATAAAAAGACTAACATTTCCTTCATCTGGGTTTCTGAGCGACACAAATTTATACTGATACCCCTATAAAGTAACTAGTATTTCTTCTAAAGAAGGACTGTAAAACCAAGAATGGTAATTGAATTAATAGGAAACCTTGATCTTAGGTCGTCTCTCTTTAACTAATAGACAACCTTTAGAACCAACTTCAAGATGCCTTCCTCCGAATATATATAGTGGAATGGGGGACAAACCTATTGCTATTGCATCCAAGGGGTGAGGGGTATGGGGGATAAGACCGCCATCATTTAGCCATTGATTTCTCCTCCGAGAAAGAATCCAATTACAGTCCTCAACACAGAAGTTATCAAAGTGGTTTACCCATACTATCGGTCCACCACCCAAGGCTCTGGGTTGTTCCCTCCATCGATCCTTTTACAATCCCTTTCAAAGAAAATGAGTTAGTGAGTAATGAATCAGTGAGTCGCCAATCCCCCAGCGGGACATCTTATGTCGTACCTATCTCCAGCAGGCGAAGCTACATTCTCATTGTACAAAGTTGTGATAGATAATACTTGGCTGTCATTGGGGGAAAGGTAAGAAAGTAAGGTTCTTACCCGAACAATAAGCTATAAGGTTCAGGGAAATCCCTACCTTGGCTGGGCTTTGTTGGCGATAAGGAATTCCCTGTTGTTTGGCTTCCTTCCATCTGTTGGAAACTTGGGGGGGCATCTCTATTCTGGTGGTCACATGGGGGCAATGAGAAAGCAAGCAAACGTAGGTAAGTTATTCATCTCCGAGGATGTCAAGATCGCTAAAGCAAGATAACTTCGGAAAAAAAAAGTTTGATTGATAAGTAGGCCAGGTGTAAGGGTAAGTGGGCAAGGTCGATAGAAGCCCGTCATCAATCTATCAGGCAGTTTCCCTTCTACCCGCAATCAATCTAGAAAGCAGGTATTGCCCTTTGAAAGGGCATAACAAAGGGATGGATGGTGGCGGAACACAGGGATTTCCCTTTGAAAGGGAATAACAGAGACAATAGAGGAATGGTGGAAACCTGTAAGGTACAAAATATTTATGGTTATGGTGGTGGAAGCAATGAAGATCCAAGCATATGATGAATGCATTTTCACCGGGAAGCAAAAGGTATGGTGAATGCATTTTCATCAAGAAGCAAAAGGAACGTATGGTGCATTCATTTTCACGGGGAAGCAAGAGCAGGAACATATACAGGAGGGTATGAAGGGAACCATCTAACACGTAGCCCACAAATGACAGGAGTGTTGAGATGAGTCAGAACATGTAGCCCCCAATGACAGGCGTCAAAACTGCCTCGATAAGAGGCCAAATAAAACGTCTAAATTAAAACTTAGGGAAAAGACCAAATGATCTTGAAGAAATTTGGGTTACTTTCCTTCTCAATGAATGTAAAATGGGAAAAATGATTCATACACTAAATAAGAGGAAAACTTAGGATAAAACGTTACTCCAAAACGGAAATTTTCAAGACTTTGATTATGATCTTCTTAATACTTAGGATAACACATCGGTTTTGTTTTAACACTTTGGTTTGCGTGCAGAAGGAAGAATCGATTTATATAGTCCCTGCTACCATGGGCAGGGACTAATAAGAAATCATGAAACATAACTCCTATAATCTATTATAAAACACTACAAAATATGTAACTTTCTAATTAGAAAGATAACATTCACAATTCTAACATCATTACCGATAAAATTAATAAGAAAATGTTTTAAGCACACAATTTAATCTTAAAACAATAAGGCAAGGCCATTTTTAGTGTTATTAAATACATACAAGCAATATAAGAAGTAGAAAATTCAATAAGGCTTTATAGATCACATGTATGCTAGATGTTGATTTTTTTTGGGAGAAGAAAAAAATTATCATATCTCTTTAGAAATATACATGTTTTAGTTCCATAGGGACTAAAAAAACAGATCAATCCCCTCATACCAGGCGCATACGCCCTCCCTGCTCATCCTTTCTAGGTCTAGTTTCATAAACAAACTACCCCTTACAATAAAGTCATACATTCTAAGGCTAAAAGTCATAAAAAATACGAAAAGTCAGGACATGAACATTGGACCGATCTATACTTTCAGAGCAAAAAAGATCAAAAGAGAAAAAACATGTCCTTAGAAATTTGACTGTCAAGGAACTCATGAGAGATGAATTACATATCAAGAAGAGTCAAAGCTTCTTTGGAGAGCTCATTTGCTTTCTTGTTGGGTTCTCTATAAACATGAAAGAAGGAGGGCCATTAAAACCCCTAAATATAGTCTCGGATTTGGCACAACATGGATTGGAGGCGAGTATTCTGAATTTTAATCTTCTCTTTGGCCCAATCAATAACGACTTTGGAGTCACCTAAAATCTACAATTTAGTTAAACCAATATGTTTAACATAATACAAAAACATCCACAGTGCAGTAAGATGCTAGATGTTGAATTTATGAGCTAGGGAAAAATATTTTCTTTTGAGCTACTACAACTATCTCTTCTCAAAAGCATAATTTTTTTTCATATACAATGCTTCAATGCTAGTCATGTTTGCACAAAGTTTATGTTTTAGTTCATTGTTTGCACAAAGTTTATGTTTTAGTTCATTGTTTGCACACTACAGTGCATTATTTCAATAAGAAAAAGAAGCCAATTCTAATTATGAAGGTTTGAACAAATGATATAACTAGCATTACAAAATCAATAAGAAGCTTTGGACATGCTTTCCATACCTGTAGCCACAATAACATAATTACTTCCTAATTGGATACTCTAGACTAATTATGTTGTTAAAAATAATTGTACATTTTCACTATAAAACTGTTTATTTTCAAGGAAGAGAATTCATAAGAGTAATAATTCACTAGAGATTGATTTTGATTTATATATTTGTACAGTCCCATTGGCCTTTTTTCCTGTTAGTGTCCAAAATGACCAACATCGAGATAAAATCTTGTGGGGAGCAAGAAATACTCTCATTTTTATAGAGGTGGTACTCTTCTTTCTTGATATATGGAAGATTTTTCTTTTGGACTTATGATGCATGCAATATAAAATCCCAACATATCTTCCAATGAAAACCCTTATATATAGATATACATTCTTTTATATACAGATGTACAAATTCTTATATACATATGTACTTGTGAAATACATCATATAATTTGAGAAAAACAAGTAATTATATTTGCAAAGATTTGTATCTATAGGCTTTGGAGTCTACTTTCAACAAATATGCCTTTCGTTTTAAAATAATGTGAAATTGGAATTAACCATGACTTTGTAAAATCAAGGAAAAGTAAAATGGATAGACCACCAAAGAACTTTACATGATCATTTCTTTGGAACTCATAAAAGTTGTTGTTAGACAATACATTTGAAATCACATTGTTTAGACTCAAAGTTTGAGAAATCAATAATGTAATGCTCCAAAATAGTTCTTTGTGGCAAAAATTTATAATAATATCCCAATGTAACAAGTTTAACAATGTATGAAACAAGAGGGTTGAAAAAACATCAACAAGATCTCAATGACAATTAGATAAACTAAATTAAATTGTATTTTCCTTTTTACAAGCATGGATTTTTCTCCTATGGACCTAAAATATCATGAAAAATGACTAGAAGAATTTAGAGAGAGAGATTATGAGACCTAGATATTCCTGTTTCCAAACATGCATGGAAAACCTAATGGAAAGAATTAAGAAGAAAGAAAGATAAGGAAGAAAGCTAAGCAAGCCAATTCATAGAATCTTGAAAATACAGGACTTGTTTCTTGCAAACTCTTCAACACTATAAAAACTCCTAACTACCAAAAAAAATCTCTTTCTTTGAATGCCTTCATCTTCTTGAAACTGTTTTTCATTAGGATTTCATTTTCCCCTTAGGTATCGGTGCCATAAACTAGGCCCCACTTTAGAAAACAATGTTCCAAAAATAGTTAGTTGCCAAGCTAGAAAATAGTCTTGACTGTAATTTGATTTTTAGGGCACAATAGTTAGGATTTCAACCATGGAAACCAATTCCAAAGTGTTATTATTGATTATATCTTTCCAACGAGCTCTTGTTTTATAAATTTGGGCACGAGGACCAAAAGTTATGGCCTCCGAAAGATAGACATTCAACAACCGTTGATCTGTCCACATGAATTCTGAGCCTTTGATTTGCAAGTCCACCCAATTTATCCCACATGCATTGGGGAATAGTTCTCATATATGTTTTAAAAGGAAAATGGCATCCCATATTATTTGTGTATGAAGTAGAAATAACTATGGAAACTTGCGTAGCTTATGCAGAATATAACTTTTGGTTGCCATGTCATCGCCCAATCATCATACCAAGTCACTGCTGAGTCATCTCTGTCCAACCCGTACCACCCAAGTGTCACCTGGGGGTAAGTCCACCTCATTTCCACACGTCCCAATATGGTAGGTCCACATCATTGCCACATGTCCCAATATGCCAAAGGAAGGGGGGGGGGGTAAGACTTAGGAATACAATGAATAACAAAATTTGAGAATAGGGTTACATAGAAAGTCAAGTATAGGATTTAGTAAAACTCAGTAAAAAGAGAAACAAAGGCTCAACTCAATTCATTGAGCAAAGGATAGTCACTCTTGATGAGCAAAGGATGTTGCTTATGCCAAGAAAAGAAAGGTAACAAAGTTTCTAAGGACCAAATTTGATATCATTATCAAGAGGTCTCTGAAAATGCAAGTGAAAAATCCTAATTGCAACGGATCAAAAACCCAAACTTGAGGTCTATAAGGAAAAATACAACTAGAAAATATTGTCAAAAAAATAAGAAGGCTCCATTACTCGATTAACAACAAAATATTGATCGAAAAAACATAGGGATAGAGAAGTGTCGAGGAAAATATGGATGAAAAAATAGTAGTAGGGAAATGGAAGAATCAACAAGACATAAATTCTCGAGTGAGAAAAAATCAAGGAAGAACTAGGCAAAGCATTGTGGAGAAACAAAATAAGACAAGAACAGAGGAGAGAGAAAAAAGGGGCAGTTGGAAAATCAAGTCAAGCCACAAAAAAAGATTTCCCATGGATGAAAAACCTCCATGAAGAGAGAACAAAGAACCCAAGTAAAAGGAGCCAAAATCTCAAATGACAATGAAAAAACATAATTGCATTATTGATTGAGCTTTTGTAACTAGATTTTTACCTTAAGAATAAAGAAACACAATCACTAAAAAACCTATTTGGTGTCATAGTGGGTAACGGGGTAGGTTAAGATACTCCATAAGGACAAGTAGTAGATGTAGTAGCTACAATGCCAAAAAATTAAAAAAAACTCCTACTATGAGATGCCACGATTAAGTAACTAGACATACTTAAATAGGTCTCTTGACCACCAATATTTGATTACGTTGTCATGGAGATTCATTCGATCAAGATTGTGCATATTACAAAGATGCTTGCACAATATTCCCATTCTATGTTGGAGAGAAAATCTCATATTCCCATTCTATGTTGGAGAGAAAATCTCGGTCCAGAGCATACGGATCTAGTAAATAATTTAATGACTAATGACTATGGTGGTTGAAGCACCGTAAAAAAAAAAACTTTGATCACCTTGGTACAATAATTTTTCAACAACCATGAGGGTGGTTCACCATTAATATGGAATATCACTTTCTAACTTCACAATCTATCAAGTGAATGATGGACCATATTCCCCATGAAATAATGATCACGATGATATAACCACCTTTTTTTTTATGGGCTTGATAAATGCTTTGATATAGAATTTTGGTTAAGGACCCATGTCTACCTATAGTTGGTTTTCAATTCTTGAGTTTAGATAAGAGATTTATTTTAAATGTGACGATTTTATGGTATTTTCTTAATGTATTTGATCTAATATCTATATTGTAGATTGTTTTGCTTATATTTATAGGATCGATGTCCTCCATTTGTGTGACACTTTTTTAGTGTATAATTAAGATGTACATTATTTAGCAAGGACTAGGGTAATTTGGATAGAAAACTTGGCTTCATTGATTGCATAGTGTGTGGAAATTTTTTAGAGGGTCATGATGGTTATTTTCCATGATTTTTTTATATTAGTTGATATGGCTTTTGAGAGAGAACTAGCTCACCTAGGTATACGATAACCTAAATGTCCTCTATATGATAGCTTTGAAAATATCTATTACATCTTTGATACTATGTTGACACTAAGTTTTTCTATGAATAGATCACCAGAGTATGTAACCAACTTCTCTTTACCTCCAACACTAGAAAGTCACCCTCTTAGGAGATGAACTTGGCTGGGATGTAGAGATTTGAGAAACACCTCAATTTTTTTAGAATTAAAGTGTTATTCTAGAGTCGGAAACAACAAAATGAGGAAATACTTAATAAGTGTCAATGTGTTGAGATCTTTTCTATATGATAGTTCACTAACATGTGTAAATTTAGACATGTAGATTGTTGCCTAGGTCTAGAAATGGAGCTTGATGTGGCACACTTATGCTAGTTAATAGGTTACTAGGGAGGAGCCCCATCATGGGGGTTTCGCCTTGTTGACAAATATCTTATCACGTTCATTCATAAAGGTGGTTTTAAAATTGTGAAAAATAGAGTCAATATATTGTAGGTATAGGGGGGGAGGATGTGGGGTAAAGGGGGGTTTATAGGTATTGCAGGGTATAAAAGGGGTATCTATTAAAAATAAGAGTTTCTTTTATTGGAAATATTTATTGGGAGGGAGGTTCAACAAAAGGATTTTGGGAGATATTTAGCAATATCTAGTGAAATTAGAGGTATTCTTTAATATCCCATGAATGCACATGCTATGTCAAAGGTTCACTGAGTGTAGGCCCCATGAGCCCCGTGCATTATGAGTAAAGCATTGCTTGCTAATTTTATCACACACTTGGCCTACTTTAGAAAATCCCAACACATGTAGACGAGACCATGCCATTGAGTCAGATGCATTGTTCGGAAGCATGGGGAACATCGTCATAGTTAGTGCTCACCACCCTAGCATCAAAATGAAAATTTCCCTACTCTCATCCTTTCCATATCAAATATAAAGAAACTTCAAAAGCTTAAGCTAGGTTTATGGTTGGGAGCATGTCATCCTTAACCAAAACCAACAATTGTTAAATGGATGGTGACCCCTAAAAACTGAGACAATCCCCCTCTTATTGCGAGAATGTTTCCTTCTAATACATAATTTATGTTTATTAAGTTTTATTGTTAGTATTGTGTGTTTGAGCTAATTAATTCCCTTGTATAATTATCCTATAATACTTACACTCTCATAATATTATTATATTAAATAATATTATTTATCCTTTAATTTTAATAATCATTATTATATAATAAATAATATTATTTATCTCTTAATTTTAATAATTATCACCATTAATATTAATTACTTAACAAACCAATTATTTTATAAAATGGCAAACGAAACATTCAATTAAAATAAACCTAAAGTGAAGTGATGATGTTCCACCTAAAAACCTTATATTGAGGATAGCATTTCTCACCTTCCCTTACCTACCCTTAAAACTCACTCATTGTATTTAAGATATCCTTGTATTTCAGCACATAATTTTAGGATAAAATTTCTCACCTTCCCTGACCTACCCGTGAGACTCACTCTTTGTATTTAAGATATCCTTGTATTTCAGAATATAATACAAGTTATAAATTCATGAAGATTTTTAATACAAAAGTAAAATGTATTTTTAACTTTTCCAATCTCATGAAATATAATCTTCTTGGATTAATGAAACGCCATAATTTTGTTCTTATTTTACATGTACTTCTACTTAGATATAATTATCCTTACAAATCATTTTTATCATAAATTTTGATTTTCTTTATTAGAAGGATGAGCTTGTTATTTATGATCAAAATAGAGCTTTGCATTTGGTTCAAGAACCTTTTATAACATGAGTAAAGTTCAATATTTTATGATTTTGATCTTTTATGAGTTGTTACTATTGTAATATGATTAAATAATCTTTACCAAAATTGTAATTTTAAATGGATGGAATAATTATTTTTAATGGAAAAATTGATTCACCACCCTTGAACACTTCTATTGTAATTGGATTGTGCAATGTTAACATATGATGTATATAATTCCATCAATCCATATGATTCTTGCTGAATTTCATTCCAAAAATATTGATTTCCCTTCCCATTATTTTGAGTAACCAAAAAAAACAATTCATAGTATGTTTAAACTATGCCTTATAAAATTACCTATTGAGGTAGTTCATTAATAATGATAATAACATTTAAAAACCATCCACCAAGATTTTGTAATTGACCTTGTTATGCAATTTATTTAAGCCTGAAAATTGATAAAATAAAATATTTGTGCACTTCGAAGACTTGATTATGTGCATAAAGAATTTCAAAGGAGTTTCATTTGATATGGGTATTATTTGCCTAAGTTTACCTTGCAAATGCTTTTGGAATAATTCTAGTCATTGTTAAAACTCATGAGGTTCTTTTAGTGTCCCCTTTCTATCCTAGTCAATATTTTTAATATTATTTTTGGAATTTTATTTGCACAAACTAGAATCGATCATATGGTCAACATATTTTCTTGTTTGGTTTCTAACTTTACAAGAACATATACATATTCCAAACTACAACTTTCCATAAATTTAAAGCATAAGAGAAACTCAAACTGGTGGAAGTGAGTGCTCACTCCCTCCCAACCATAAATTGACAAATTTTCCTCTTTTTTTCACATCTAAATCTTGCAACAACAATGTTATTCTATTCATGGCTCAGTTTACAATCTTTGAGAGTCTCATATTGTATTTTTGCAATTTTTCCTTTCATGTTTGCCAACATGTAGGATCCACCCTTGGGATAAACCTTATTGGATATATCGGAGTTAGAGTTTGATTTCATGAACTAAATCAATGAACAAAGTGTTTCAGGGGTTGAATTATATTTATCATAGGTTCCTTAATACACCATATTTATCATTATGTAGGATTCACCCTTGGGAGAAACCTTGTTGGATCTATGAGAGCCAGGGTTTGATCTTATGAACTAAATCAACAAACAAATAGTTTTAGGATATTGAATTAGATCTATTATAATATCCTTAATGCACCATCATCTTATTAGAGCCACTCCTCTCTTCTCAAGTCAAAATAATGGTCCTTTAGATGGCATTGTTTCTCCACCATAACTAGTAAGGCTTGTCACACATATATTCCAAGTGCAATTACTCTATTTTTTTTTCATTTTTCAAATTGGGAACTTAGATTCTCATTTAATTTCTCATGGTGACAAGTTGTTGGAACCTTAATTTCTGATGGTTCATCACACTTCTCCTTGAATCAGTCGGTCAGACAATCGGAAAAATATCTACATCAGTCGATTGAGTAGTCGACAAATCTATTGGTCAGACAATCGACCAATAGTCGAAGATAGTCGATCGGTGGATCGACGAGTCGAGCAATTGAAAATGAGTTGGACTCCTGGATGGTTAGGTCGAGCATCCTTGTCGAGCCGATTATACAACGTGGATTTGATGGAGTAAAATCTAACCATTGATGATTATATGTGGACAAGATCTTCCCGATTCCAAGGAAGTTGGTTAGACCTTAAAGCTATAAATAGCAGACCCTATGGTTCATTATGATATGTGTTAGAATGTTGAACATGGTGTGTATGTTCAATATGCATTGTGATGTTTTGATCAAAATGTGCTATGCTTAAGTGCTTTAATGGTGTCTTTAGACACCACCTATTATATTTGAAACTCATTCCACTTTGATGATCTACAATTATGTTATTTGTTTAGTATTAGGTTACACCCAATCTCCAACATGGTATCATAGAAACTAGTTGTGACCTCGCCCATTTTATGCAAATAAAGCCAATTCATATCTATTGTGTGATTGAATCTAGGCCAGTGATTTTTTGACTGTAACTTGTGGAAATAGATCAATTCCGTTTAGATATCAAAGATGGATTTGAAGATCAATCATGTAGTTTTGAATGGATAAAATTATGCAGTATTGGCACCAGAAATGGAAACCCTACTAAAGAGTAAAGGACCGTGGCATATACAAAGACTATGATTCTATATCCAACAAATTATCAAACAAAGTTTGTTGTTGATGGAAAGAAGGATGAGGCTATGGGGGTCATCACGACCTATATCTCGTGGGAGATTCGATTTCATATCAATGGAATCGACTGCCCTCATCAAGTCTAGAAGAAGTTGAAGTTGTTATTTGAAAGAGTCGATGAAAGCCACATCATGCAATTGGAGAAAGAGTTGATATCTCCCGATCCTCATTCTTTCGACATAATAGAGGATTATTTGGTGTGTTTGAAGGAACTTGTTGATCCACATTCACGATCAATTTTTGGACATATATACTTATCCTTAAACTTGTTCCTTTTCTTTTCTTTTCTTCTTGAATCTCCTTACTTAGTCTCTTTTTCCTTTTAAGATGGGGGTTGTATGTCATACTATCATCAAATTGTCAGGTCTGCACATCTGCAATCTTGTGTATTTATATTTAGTCTTTTCCCTTCTCTCAAATTTTCCAAAAATTAGTCAATTTTCAAGTGATGCAGGAGTCCAACATGTCCTAGACTGACATTTTCCTAGGTTTGAAGACCCTCAATCGTGCTACCCTCAAATTGCACCTCTTAACTCCGCATCCTCCAAAATGCACCTTTACCTTTTCATACTTAGCCATTTTCTGTAAAATGTAGATGTGAGGCAACTCATTATATTATTCACCTTTTTCCCATGTCTTTAGACTTGCAATCCCCCATTATACAAAATGTGCCTCTTATTTCCACGGCCCGCAAAATCACCCTTTCCCATACTTAGTCAATTTTCTTACTTTGGGTGCGGGCCCCTTCCAATTTTACCTTTTCATCCCCATATGCTCGTAGATTTGTAGAACTGCATCCTACATAATGCACCTTCAATTCCTTGTTATGCACCTCCATACTTAACCAATTTTCATCCAACACGACATCCCATCACCACTTCTTGTCGTATTTATTTTTCCTGCCACATCATCCCTCACTTGTGTGAACATAATGTCATTATTAAAGTGGCGAAGATCCTGTAAACCTTGTAATAAATTTTAAAATGTTTTCATGCAGACTGACAACTTTGAAATAAGAACTATGAGGATTAAAGTATTAGAGCAATACATGGTAAATTAAATAAGAACTAATTTTCCAAGCTGTAAATATCGACAATAGCACCACCTATTGCCGTGGCTAGAAAATAGTGTAAATAATGACAAGTAAGAGAAAATAATTATATTGCGGGTATACACTAAATATGCTCATACGTGAAGATCAAGAGTTCAAGTGGTTGCGAGCTTACAATTACTACAAGGCTCTTCCTCCAACTGATAAAAATATGAACCTGATTTGGAGTTCAGACATAGCCCTTGCTGGTTGTGTTCCATAGGTAACATATTTTAAATAACTTGTTCAATGGTGCGCATATAAATTCAATTCAGAGAAGAGAATAATACAACTCCAAGGGCAACAACCTATTTCTTTAGCTCCTTCATTATTTACTAGAATGCTACAACTTCCCATGCCCACCATGGGATTCAATGGAGAAGAGGCTAATGAATTACTCAAATAACACAAAGGAGGAGGATAAATCCTCGATAAATATTTGGTCTACCCAAGAAATGACACTAGCTTTTCCAAGATTGAGGTAAGTTCCTTGAAATACCCATACAAGGAATTTACCTGGTTATTTGTTTGTATCATTGGTTTGGAGTCCACGACCTTTGTGACAAGAAATATCATCTATTCCCTTCATTTCCTTGTGCGTGATAATTCCATCATATATTGGGGTCACATTATTTCTAGTGAAATCTTATTTCAATTAAGTGATTTGAAAAAGACTTGGAAATTTTATATGACATCTTGTCTTTTTTTCATCATAGCCTACTATCACGTGTTTGAGGACTTGCCGAGGGTAAGAAGCATTGATTTTAATATGGAACCAGTCTTTGCCTAGTATTCATATTTGTGGATGCACAAAGCTCAGTACAATTTTTACCTGGATAACAATAATTTTATTTCAGAGTTTAAAAAATTAGTTTTTGGCCCTGATATGTCAAGATTATCACTTTAAACCACCACATTTCTCACAGGGAAAGGATTTTTTGAGACTACTAAATAGTTTAGTATTACAAAGTTATTTGGTTGTGAAGAGAGGCCTTTCCTTCTCTCGTTTTATGTATCAGATAGGCATTTTGTTGTAGAAGTCTACATACAATATAAGTCCTGGGCTCACTTCTTCAATGAGAAGAGAAAGAAGCAGTTTATCCCACTGCCTTGGAAAATTGGAGAAATCATTGTAAAACATATATCCCATTTGGATGAACTTGTAGGTCATCTTGACCAACTCGGCTTAAAACAAGTTGAACTTGTTGAGGGTTTCGACCCAAATGATATGCTTACTGCACATATGGCCTGAATTGGTTATTCTTCTTATTTTACCAAAATTGAGTAGTTTAAAGAAGGAGGTGGAGATAATTTGAATCTCCTAGAAGTTTCAGTCGACCGGGATTTTAATGAGACATAGGAATTAGTTAGTACCAATGAGGGATATCAACAACATGGTAGAGAAGTAACAAATAGAAATCCCAATTCACCAACCGTGTTTCAAAAAAGTACCCTGGTAAGAACAAAACCTAGGAGCAGTGGTTTGAAGATGAGAAAAACACTGGATGAAATTTCAAATGATGGTGGTGATAAGGACCCACCAAAGAAAAATATTGAAAAATATCATACTATATATACTTTAGAGAAAAGGAAAAGGGATATACAAAAAACAGGGTTAGGCGTACCTGAAACTCAAGAAAGTCCATGGGCTATGGATGTGAATGAGCTTATCGAAGAACCCATTTGGTTTGAGAAAAGATTGTTGGAAACCCAAGAAATCACTAGGTGGCTAGTCAGATACATCAACATAAATGAAATCGAAATAATTCTCTGAGGAAGAAATCGAAATGTGGCTAGTTAGATACATCAACAAAAATGATGAGGTAGATGGCACGTTGCACCAATCAAGCATGGACTTAAGAGAGATGGAGAATGTGTTGTTCAAAATAAAGACTAGGCATGAGATTACGATGGCCCCCATGAGGGAATATATTGAATATTGGTTAATAATTTTCTTAATCAAAATCACCAAGCCGGAACAACAAGAAA
>ML826584.1:0-15000 GCA_009831015.1 Picea engelmannii
TATTACATTATATTGCATTACATTATATTAGTTTTTTTGTGGTCTTGTCTTTTCTCATTAATTTAAGGTTTCGAAATACGTGAAGGCTGCAATAACACTATCAAGTTATTGACCAATGAAAAGTTAAAAAAAATACTATTTTTTTTTTTTTTAAATAAATTTTTTTAATTGTTATGTTGAACATTTAAATTGATATAAATTTTTCAAGTCAAGACAAAACTAATATGAAAGTCAATGCTAACTCATTGCTATATACTAGCTTCGGCAGTAAAATAATAAGAAATGCAAAACTTACTACACATTGTCCTTAAAAGAACAAAAAATCTACAAGATTTTTCCTTTGACATGTAATTACTACACATTGTCCTTCAAAGAACTAAAAAAATTGCAAGATTTTGACCTTGACATGCAATTTTGGGGTCTTTGACATTATCCTCAAGAGCCTCACTACATTTTGCAAGTTAACCTCCATAACAATTTCCCTCAAGGCCCTCACTACATTTTTTTTAGCCATAACTCAGTAAATAATATTAATTAAAAACTACAACTAATGATATAGTGAGATTACATCATAGTACTATTTTACTAGTTTTCAAACCGATATCTAAACAGTCCAAAAATGGCCTACTACAATCCCAAAGAAAAGTTTGTCTTTGTCCTTAAACGAAACTACCCAATACTTCTTAACACTATATATTCCATAATATAAGCATGAATATAAGCCTAAAATTCTTATAACCTAAAAAAACATAATAATTAGCAAAAGGCATAATGACTAGCTACTTCTTCTAGACCTTTACTCAGAGGATCAAGGTCCTACTTCACAATTCCATGTCTTCATCAAGCTAGTGCATTGTTTCCTCTTCCTTTGGATCTGCCCCCTGCGAGTAGAGTTGACTATGAGTCTTTGATTAGAGGCCCTAAATTGACCTCCCTTGCTCAGATTGAGGGACATGTTTCTTAAAAGACTGCATTTTTCTTCCAATACTACTAGTTGTTGCTTCAATTCCACTAGAGACCCCATAATTTATGCTATATAAGAAGTGACATGACGTTCTATCTCATGAACTTTTAATGTGACCACAAGAACTGAGGATCTATTGCAATGGATATTCTCCTCATGGCTTCTGAGAACTCTATTGATTTCCTGGAGTTCTCTAAGATATATCAGGCACACACTCTAACCTTTATCTCCTATTATTTCGGGATAACTTGCTTTGATAGTAAACTAGCGCTCGTGCCACACTCCATATTCCCTAAATGAGCCCAAATAACTTGTTTTCAAATGCTGAGAATGCTTCCCAATAAGAAAATTAAAGGGATAGATATTTTCAAAATGAGAAGCCAAGGTGAATCCCCATTCTTTGATATTAAAACAAGCGATGACAAGATAACGCCAATGTTCTTGTGTGTGAGTAAAACTCCAAGGACGTGGCTCCCTAGAGAACTTACAACAAACCAATAGAAAACCAAACACCATCCAAGATAAATTGACATGGGTTCTTACCAAACCTTTCGAAACAGGAGACTTGGCTTTCCCTTGGATTTCCCCAAAAGAATCTCAAGCAACAAGACCATTATCCCACCGCGAACATCAACTTAAACCAACATCTTGAATATAAGCATGCACATTCATGGCTTCATACATGAAAAAGAGGGACTTACATCTCTTCTCATTATTGTCTAAGCGCTTAGTGTGGTGTCTTGGGTTGCAATCCATGTGACAAATTAATAACTTTTTTTAAAATAAAAGTGGGAAAAACTTGTATTCAAAAAAAGTGTGTGAAAAAACCACAGATATAGTCCTTACAAAGTCCAAATATTGCATGTGTAACATCAAAAAAGGTTGCAACATAATACCATTTACAAGAGGACTAGCCAAAATTATAGTCACTAAATCATAACTACTTAAAAGCCTGTTATAAAGTCGGTAGAAGATCCCTAGTATCAAAATGCTAAAACATAACATACAAACTTAAACATTTGCAGGGCCCTGTCCTTATCGAACCCCTTCTTAAGAGTCTAGGGTGAATTCAAGTTGGGTACATGTCTTGGAGGGTCCAGAGAAGACGTGACATCAAATATGGTCGAGCTTGAGATGGACGAAGGTGGAGAAACTGGTCTAGAACGTAGCTCCACGACTTCATAATAAATTGCCTCAACCTCATCACGCAGTTGTTGATACCCTTGCCTCTGTTCAATAAGTAGCTCCATCATGGTTTTCCATTGGGAAGAGGCATTGTTAAGTCTCATGTGAAGTGAATTCACTAAGTTCACCAAGGCCTCTTGTTCCTCTTCCTAGAGTTCCCTTCTCCAATGATCCACTCCTAAACATCGATTTTTTGTCGATCCAATTTTCCTTCCCGCACCCTGTGTTTTTGCAAAGAGTTATGTCTGAGAATTTCCTAGAAGAACAAGAGACTCAGACATTTTGGGAAAAGTTACGAAGCTCAAGTGCATGCCTCCAGAATTCATATTGCTTGCCACCTTCATTGTTGCTTTTAATTCTCCTTGTTTGCGTGTGAAGGACCACCACCTTTGGTGATGATGGAACTCCAACTTTCGAACTTCC
This sequence comes from Picea engelmannii, assembly GCA_009831015.1. Taxonomy (NCBI): domain Eukaryota; kingdom Viridiplantae; phylum Streptophyta; class Pinopsida; order Pinales; family Pinaceae; genus Picea; species Picea engelmannii. The sequence continues at coordinate 2,573 of ML826584.1, forward strand.
TTATGAACCCCAATCGCATGCATGTGAAAAACCAATGTTGGGCGAAAGAATCATTACTTAATATGGATGGTGTAATTATGGACTGTGTTGATGCCAATTAGGTGGTGAGAAGTACAAGAGTCATGTGATACATAGCAGAGCGAGACTATAAGCAATACCAAGAGAGGGGAGCCAAAAGAAAGCGCATGTGAGCAATAAATCCAAGGGTCGAAGAGATAGAGAGTTGTATGTATGGGACATAAGGACCACCTGCCAACATCTCGAAGTGTGATGTGCATGAATCTGAGGTACCACATGTTGTGCCCACCCAAATGTTCGAGTTGGAGGTTGGATGAGTTGGATGTTGAGTAGGGAAAGGATATGCACTGGAAATTCGGTCCCAACATTGACCCAAAAATTGAATTACGTTCCAAGACATGGCCAGGATTAAGGGATGAAGTGTTGAACGACCTGTCTTTTAATTCTAAGTGTTCTCAAAGGTTCCCGAATGTCCAAATTGGATTGGAAGTCATCCTTGGAGTTGTTGATATGGAGTACATGATAACAGTGGAGAGACTTGCAATCTTGAGTTTCTTTAAGGACTCTTACAATGATGTTTTTGAGCTTCATATCCTGTCGAGGGGATATTTCCCTAACCTGTTTTATGATAAACTAGGAATCCGCCAGGATGGAAATGTCTTTTATTCCTTGGCTCTTAGCTAAAATTGATCCTTTGAAGATGGTGTATCCCTCTGCTTGATTATTGGTTGCTACACCAAGACTCCAAGAAAAGGGTAGGCTTATTTGTCCTCCCGGGGAATAGATAACCCTACTCACTCTTGCCACCACTGAATAAATAACTTGATACATGTCCTTGTACCCATAGTTAATCAGGGGATGAATTGTTGACTAAATGTGCCATTAACCATGAGCCCCTCCTCTTTTAGATTTGATGCATGACTTTCCCACGAATTTGCTTCACAATTGTTCTCCTGCATATTATTATAGTATTTTATTTTCTTGAAGATGCTCACCTCTTGTTTGCTTCATGTAATTATTGATGCTTAGGGTGTATTCACTGGTATTGAGCTATAAACCATATGATTTATGATTCTCTTATAATCTACTATCACAATCAATAATCAAGCACCAAAAACTTTAGCTATTTTCAATCCTTGTTAGAGCACATAATATGTTTTTTCTTGATTGTTGGATACAATACCAATACCTCATGCAAAGGAAGTATTTGTTGTTCCTCTGAGGTCCATGATGCACCCCCTCGCCATTCGTCTTCCACCCCAGAATCCCTCACTATGTTTTACCATTAATCTCTAAAATAATTGCCTTGGAGGCTCTCATTGTATCTTGATGGGTTAATATCTTTATAATGATGGTCATTTGGCTCAAATAGAGTCCTCTCTCATTGGCTAATCACAATTTCACTTGATCCAATACAATTCAATAATTAGCTATATTATTTCCTTTCCTCTCTTCTTATGTTGTAGTGTTAATCACAAATCTATGTTATTCAATACATACCAAATGATTAGTTTGTTGTATTAATAAAATGATATAAGAGACATATTAGAGGGCGTGAGATAAGGGGCACTCATATCATCCCCTTTATCTAACAAAAATCCCCCCCCTGTTGTTGGGAACTTTGACCATGGAACTTTTCCCCTAGGGATTTTGTCCCATTTTAAAACGACTTGGATCATTGGATTTCTAAAAAAAGAAGTATAAAGGGTGGAACTTTTCATCACCTGAAAATTGATCTTGCTGAAAATGGGGCGATTTGAGTGCCCCTTATACAATGCCATATTAGAGAAGTTTCAAAATGGATTTAGATAGTTAATGTATTGTTTTATTGATGCTCTTGAATGTGGGATCTATAGCATGGATATACATTGACACTATATTATTTTATTTGTGCTCTAGTATGGGGAACACACAATTTGAGCCTTATATGGGGCAATTTTGGGCAAATCCTGAATATTGCATTGACAAATTAAAATTGAAAATCCTTCAATTTTGGGGTCTAAAAGGTGGTATTTTAGAGTCTTTGAACTCAAGTACAATTGTCCTAGAGATTTTTACTACATTATACATGTTGATAGTTTTTCAACAATAGGTTGATTGCCTCAAATGAAATCTATATGCAAAATTTATACCCGAGGCATATTTGATATCACAACGAGCCTATGTTCCACTATATGATGATTTTTTTCATATTTTTTAAAGATTATTTTCAAATTTTTAAAAGATTTAACGAAAAGTATATTTAAGCATGGATTCTTCAACCATTGTGAAGAAAAACACAACTACAATAGAAAAGACACACATTGACACACCGTACACACAATATTTAGTACCATGGAGAAACCTATGTGGGAAAACTCCTACAAAATGAAGCAGTGTGCATTTCTTTTAAGTCAAATGAGAGTAGAAGGTAAACTACCAAGATCATTGTCCTTGTTGCGAAACTATGAGACATTATGGTCTACTATAGTTCCTTATAGAGTGTGCTTTCTCCTCTGTCCAATTATCTCTCCATTTCTCTTGGGGAACACTTTTCTATAGAACATCAAATTGCTCAAATAGGATCTTAACCTTTTTTTCCCACGTTTTAGCCAGGGTTTGAACACCCTATCTTATTAGAGTTAGGGTTTTATAATCACATGATGCTTCTAGAGTCTCTTACAAATTCCCATTTGTCACTAATTACACATGGGTTAATCATGGTGAGATGGCATGGCTTGCACATGGAGTTTGAGATATGTTTCAACAAATTGACCATTGGAATATCCAATGTGGTATATAAATTGTATTAGTATTAGAGTGGTTTCTTTGGGAATTTGTGTTGTTTGAGTGCAATATATGCGTATCCATCTCAAAAGGTCAAAATCCATAGGAGTGTTTGATGGACCCCAATATTGGAATGAGAATGATAAAGATGTTTCCAAAAGCCTCAGATTTGGAGGATGAGCACAAAAAAATCCTTGTTGACAAAGAGGAGTTGAGATTTGCAATGTTGGATATTTCTAGGGAGCATGGTCTCACTGATGGATGTTCTTGAAAAAAGATTGGCTCCTATATGGAGCAATTCAACTCTCATGAGAAACGAAAAGATCATGAGGTGTTGAGGGAAGAGAAGGATGAATCAAAACTCAAGAAATGAAACTCTAGTAACTAATATTCTTGGCACCTAGAATTAAAGTGGAAGCAAAGGTCAAGATCAACCCCTTGTTTCTTTAGTTTGAAATCAATGAAAGTAGTGAGACCTTAGAAGTAATTGGTTGAATATAATTAACTGAAGGTGTTCTACAACATAGTCATGGAGACAAAGTTATGGAATCGAGTAGCTAAAACCATCGATTACAATGGTGTTTTTCTTGTTATTGTCATATTTGATTGCTACACAATGATTTGACTACTCACTTTACAAAGGTGTACACACTCTACCCCCTTTAATTTTGAACTTCAATTTTTTACGAAAAAAAACACATATTCTTAACCATTAGACCTACTCAAATTGTTCTTCCTAAATATATTCAATACTCATATAAGTAAAACTACATAACTTATAAAATATATATTTATATATTAATCATCCTAAAAACTACATTAAAAATGAAAGGAGATTTTTCTATCACTTATTAAATACTAAATGAAACAAAGGTTCTTGTTTTCTTTTCTCTTTGTTTCATTTTGTTTCTTTGGTGTTTTATGTAGTCTATGCTCTTCCCCCTTCTAAGATCCTCGAACCTCCTTCTAGAGGAGAGTTTCACTCTTAATCACAAGGGGGAGTCCTTATCTTGATTACATATTTCGTCCATCGCATGGAGAAAAGTTAACAAAAGTCAACAATTGACTTTGCTCCATGTCTATTGGATGGACACAATCTACAATCAAGTTAAGTTCGGATATCACAAGGTATCACGTGGACATTGTTTATTGATTTGCAATGAACTCTCTCATTAACAATTACCAACTTCTTTCTACATGTTAGAACAAATTTAAAAAACATTTGATTAAATATTTGTGTGGTTTATCATTAACATTTTTATTATATTATTTTATTAATTATACATAAATTATCAAATAAAAAATACATATTTAAGTTTTTTAGAAGATAGTAAAATTTATTATAATTTAGTTGTTAATCGATAATTAGGATAGTTGTCCCCCCATATGGGGTGACATCTAGTGACCATGCGCATTCGAGAGTTAATATCCCTAGCCGCCATCCCCCCCCTCCGTCCATTTTGCATGAACTACCTGCAAGTGAAGGGGACGATGGTGCGCCTGTGTGGGAAGCTTGAAGCTAGATCATGCCAAGCCTGGTACGAATCGCTTACCTGTTGTCAACTCAGTTTTAATGAAGTACTTACATATCAAGGAAGTGACAAACATGAAAGTAAGCATCGACAATTGTTTCATTGTTCTGGTTATCGTTTGATTTCCAACTTAGGTGTCTCTCTCCCACTTGTTTTTTTCATCCTCTATGTGTCCTCTCCCCCTCTCATTTTCTTTATTTTCCCTAGCATGCCCAATGCCTAGAGAAAGGGGAAAACTTAAGAGAGGACCAACCTACTACAACTTTGTTGCTCAACATTGTTGTCTTGGACCTCTCGTTGAAGCAGTTTCGCCCCCTGCGGATCAAGACCATCTTGTTGGCTCCCCTTTAAATTTCTCAACAAGCTCCGCCTAGAACTTGATGGAGGATGACCAGCCTATGGCGTATGTTGAGGAAGAAATCCCCCAGGATCCTCCTCTGGAACTCATGGACTCCCTTCTCTTCCCTGCTTCAGATATTTTGACTCCACCCCTTACTTCTAGACATCCTCCCCTGGAAGATGACTTGGAAACAAACCTGAGTGGCTGCCCTATTGAGGAAGAACTTCCCACTAAAGTTCAATAGGAAGAAGTGGTTTAGCCTACAGGCGACTTTCCACCACCGGTAGCTTCTGGCCCGGCTTCGCCCAAAATGTGGTGCCTCTCATAGGAGCATCTGCAATTAATCTTTGATATGCGACGAGATGTCGAGGAGCAACTTCACCGTCAAACGACCCTCTCTTGGCGCCTAGATGTTATGTTCGATGTCCTGTCAAGAGAGCCAGCCAAGAACATGTGCCCAACATGTTGTTAGCTCTTCGTGTTCGCTCTGCAACCAACCAAGGATTATAGCAATCCGGGTTCGCCTAAAGTCTAAATTCATTTTCTATTATTTTGTTTTTCTGTTTAGAACAACCATGATTGTAGATAAACTGTTAAGAAGTGTAGGAAGTTCACCATGTATCATACTCAAACATACATTTGACAGAGTGCCACCTAGCCTAGTTTCCATATCTATGGCAGGACAGGTGGCAAGTTTTGATGTGTATATTGTTTTGAAAACATTTTAAGGTAATACAAACTTTTATTTACAAAATAATAATAATTAGGATAGTTATTATTGATTGTTTTCCAGGGATGTTGCCTAACTCATCATTGTTATTCAAATAAAGCCATGCAACCGAAAATCACATATTGGTCGTCCTTAAGGGGGCAAACTTTCACTCTTGCCAAATGTCTCTGGGTCTTGGGGCGTTAACGTTTTTCCTTACATCCAAGAAAAATGAGCTTTTAGCCAATAAAAAATGTATTTAAATCTTGTCAATAGAGAATTACTCTCTAATTTCTTAAATTAAACGAATTTTAATTAATTTTATAAAATATTGATTTAAACAATTACACAAGATTATCATATAATATCCAAGCAAACCATGATAAAAGATAATGGGTCTAAACTTGAATGCCATTGAGGTGATGACTCATGAAATTTTAGCAATCACTCAAGTATTAGATAGATTTGTCTTTGATGTAGCGGGTTTATTCTTAAAAAATATTAAGAAAACATTAAGATTCGATATGTTATTATGCAAAAGGAAAGGAAAATCAAATTCGAAGTGCATAATCATATTTCATTTTGAAGAGCTACTATGTGTTTAAGCCTTTGCGTTTTAAGTTAAAAACCAAAAGTACATTATACTTCATATGTGAAAAAGGGGAAAAAGAAGATCCGTAATAGTGAATACCCTTCTTTTGAATGCATTATCTCTTTTAAAGAATTCACATTAACACTTCTATATTAAAAATGCATCTAGGTTTTATCAATTTTTAAAAGTAATAGATGCATATTGCTTAATCTTCTCATGTAATTTTATATCATCTTTAATAAAACAATTTAAATTAATCTAATTTAAAAGAAAAGTTATAAATCACTTTTCACTTTGCAATTTCAATAGTTTTAAGTGGTAGATTCTAGGAATTACGGTATAAACACATTTAATAATATTTCTTATCGTAACTATCTTTTAATTCCACATAAATAAAATTCACAATTTACTAATCACTAAATTAAATTCTATGAAACGTAAAATTCACAATTTACTAATCACTAAATTAAATTCTATGAAACGTGTAAAATAAAGTTCTTATTATACCCAACAGAAACTCCTTAAAATCTTATTTAAGGACTAACAACTCACCAAAATAAAACAATATTGAAAAACAAATATTAATAAAAATCTTATTTAAATCTTATTTAAGGACTAACAACTCACCAAAATAAAACAATATTGATAAACAAAGATTCACTTTAAATAAAAATTTATTTTTACCTATGCTTTAATACACTTTCGTTAATACACCAAATACTTGAAAACTTTATAAATAAAACATTATTTAAGAATAAATGTTTTTTTTTCAATAAGAAAAAGCTTATATTAGAAAATTACAATAAATGTTAAACTGATCAAAACTTTCAGATCCTTTTGTACTATAGAGAATATAGTTTTGTTCAAAATACATTTATCTCTAGTAAAGTTGAATATTTTTAGGTGTATATTATGTAGTATATAACCTCATAATTTACATATCCAGTTCAAAAAACAAAAAGTCCAGTTTCTTCACCCTTACACCATTGTAAGTTTAATTGATAATTAATCTTTCAAAAAAAATTGAATGTCCTTCAGTACCCACTGCAAAATATATACCATCTTCATTTAGGAATAGTGTTTATTTTGATAGTTGATCAACTTCCTTGCTATATGTTCTAAAGATGTGTTGAGCTTTTAGTTGTAGAAAACTCCTGCTCAACACTCAAATTTTTGTCATCCAAGGCTGAAGAGAGACCATCTGTCGATTGTTTTCATTAGCAAACCAATCTATAATAATCTTTGAATCACCTACTAGTTGTAGCCTTGTCACCTTTTTATAGCAAGAAAAAAATAAGATACACCACAAGGCTAGAAGTTCACTCCTAGTATTAGTACCACTACCACAATTCATCTTGAGTCTGAAAGTGCCCAACACTAGACATTTTAACACAACTCCAGCCCCACATTTAGCACCCCTGTCTTGTGAGGCACCATCAAAGAACCCCACTGCCAGATCTCAGTCAAGTATAGGAGGCCTATCAATCCTACTAACCTTATTATAGTATGATACTTTTGTTTCTCCCAAGTCCTGTAGTATACTATTACAAACTTTGACCCTAATCGGAGGACGATCTTCGAAAATAACCAGATTCATATGCTTCCAAACCTCCCAGCAAATAAAACAAGGGACTTCTTTCCAATTTTTCTTCTTTATTATCTAGTTTTGTAAGCAATCTGCAATTTGTTCTCCTTCCCAAGCACTCTCAAATTTTAAATCCTTTTTAATTGTAAACCAAATGTCTTTGGTAAAACTACATTCCAAAAAAATATGACTCACATTTTCCTCATTGTTCCCACATAAAACACATCTACTAGGCCCAAAAATACCTCTTTTGACCAAATTCTCCCAAGTAAGAATTGTATGTTCAAACATTAACAAAATAAAGATTTTGACTTTTAAAGATAACTACCAATTCCAGAGTTCAGTATACCAGAAAGATGGTTCTTCCACCACATCCTCCAACAATTGGACTTCGTAGGCTTGTTCTGCATTTACCTGGCCTCATTTAGTGTCCCGGGAACACAATAAGATATATTTTTCATTGTTTAACTCATATCCTGAACCAACTAAGCCCTTAACATAGTTATTTCATTCCTCTTTTTGTTCTCCTTACAATCCTAAAGTCTCGTCCTTTTCCAGCTTGTATATCTTGTGTCCTCCAAATCAAAAGTCTCAGCTTGAGCAAGGAATTCTATAACTTGTGCATTCAGTGCAAGAATAATATTCCTTGACAATTTAAAATAAGTGTGAGACCCAACCATTCGATCAGCTCCAATTATGATATCCCTCCCATTTCCAGGTTTCCATACCAGCCAGTCAGTTATAATGGTTATGGAGGAGGTGAGTGCTCTCCAAATATTTAAAATACTTGTCCAATTTTTCCATCCTTCCCTGAACCACTCAGCAACGGTTTTCTTCCTAAGGTATTTTTTAAGTATCACCTCATGCCAAAGACTAGGCACCATAAGACACCTCCACAAACTTTTAGTTGTTAAGTATTTTCCAAAGGAAAATATCTTTTTAATACCCCACCCACCCATCTTTTTTGGTTTTGCAATCTTTTTCCAACTTATCAAATTTATCCCTTCTTTTAACTTTTTCCCAGTCCACATGAAAGTGAACATCCTCCTTTTGATATTATTTAGAATACTTTTTAGTATTTTATCCAAATAAAGCCAATACACAAGAATGTTTTGAAGAAAAGCTTTGAGAAGTGTGATCCTTCCCCCTAAACTTAGCCATCTAAGGCTCCAATTTGAAATTCTTTTTTTTTTTTTAAATCTCCAACCAGTTCCAGTTTGCCCGATTATAGCAGTTAGGTTTTAAAAAACACCCAAGATACTTAAAACCAGCATCTACTGGTTTTACTTCAAAAGGCAAAATTTCCTTCAACAAAGCTAGGTCCTCTGCTGCCCATCCAGCTTCTAGGAAAGAGGACTTATGAGGGATGAAAGTCATTCATGTCGCTTTGCAAAAAAGTTTCAGGATCTCCTTAAAGACTTCCCATTCAACAATGTTTTCATTCCCAAACAGAATAACATCATCCACAAACATCAAATGTGTAATCCTTATCCCTCTTGCCAGAGGGATTCCTTCTATTTTCTTTTCCCTAACCTGCTTCTTTATGGCTCTGCTTAACCCTTCTACAACAAAAAAAAATAATAAAGAAAATAAAAAACACCCTTGCCTTAATCCCCTTATACTTTTAAAGAAATTGATAAACTTACCATTGATCAACACAACATAATTTACAGAAATCACACACCCCAAAATGTTAACTTCAAATAACATTTTATTTTTACTTATACTTTAATTAATAAAATTTAATACACTTTCGTTAATGTTTTAATACACTTTTGTTAATACACCAATTACTTGAAAACTTTATATTCTTTTGTAACAATTATTTCTAGTTTGCACATTATAGTTGGCAAATCCTCTTAAACAAATCTCCCAATTAATATAATATTCCAAATCGATACTTTGAAATTAGTTATAAGAGTATCCATGTATATATGTGTGGAAAATTAGCATACTATTGTTATAAATGAAATTAACATTACCAAAAAAATTAATTTAAAATTTTTAGTAATAAAAATAAAATATTAATAGGTTAAAAAAGTGATTTCTGAATATGTGAATTTTATTATATTTTATAATGGTTTGCAAAAGAAAATTATTTAATATTTTATAAAAAAATTATAGTAATGAGTTTGTTATTGATTTGACATTAATTTGTTTTTCATTTTAAATTTATATGTAAAATGTAATATTTAACTTAAGAAAACAATTATATATTTTTTTATATAACAAAAATATTTATTATTCTTATCACTAATTTGTTAATATATTTCAAATCTTATTACTACCTTCAAATATTTAAATACTTAAAATTAATTATATAACCAATAAAATTTATTATAAATAATATTATATTTCACATTTCTAATGTTTCTCATTAAAAATGATTAAACTTTTCCAATGCACTCTGCCATTACACGTAGGTACCGCCGGATCGCGAGTGACCACCTGGCATCGATAGCCACGCTGAGCACCCTATTCTAACTTCCCCGTAGATAAGGAGAAAGTTTCGTCCACTGATTGGATGCGGTTTTGACTGCTACCGGCTCCATCCAGTTTCTGAAGTGACAACGAGGCCCTCTGCCACAAGCTTTAAAAAAAAAATTCATTAAAAAATTAACACTAACACATATGTAATTGATTTTAAAAAAGTCAAATTGTTGAATGTTGATTAATAGATTTACAAACACTTTAAAAGAAATAATAATTTTTGATAAGAAATTTTATATATTTAAGTATATTTTTAAAAGTGGAATGTGAATATTAAGAATATATTTTAAAAGATTTTATTTTATAATATGAATATGAATTTATTTTGGTTTATAAATAAATTTTAAGGATTATTTATTCTTAAAAATATTTAAAAGTTGTGTTTAATTTCTGGATAATTAAAAATAAAAAAAATGATATAATCATTTCAAAAGGATTTTTAAAAAGTGCTTTTTTTAATGGCCTCTATCATTATTATATAGAGAGAAACACATAATAATGTATTTATTTTATGGCAAATTGACAACTATTCACATAGTTTAGCCAGTGAAATGATCTCATCTAATTACATTTCATTTCCAAATCTATTTAACAAGGATTAAGCTCCCATACAACCCTTGTTAAAAATAAAATATGAGTTATCTAAAAGAACTAGATAATTTTATATTTTATAATGATTTACATAAAATACTTTACAATTATTTCTTTATTTATTAAGAATAAAATATGAGTTACCTAAAAAAAGTCGTAGTCTAAATGTGTGATTTTCCATATTTTTTTATTAAGATTTATTTAATATATTAAAAATTATTAATTAAGGGGTGGTTAGCATGGGGAATTTTTATGATAATAATTTGATGACGATGATGATTAACCTCCACTAAGACTGAATTGGTCTATCTGATTTTAAGAGGGTAAGTGATTACTTGTGATTCTTTATAATTGTGTTTCTGTGTTCGAAAAGCATTAAGAGAAGCTTTCCAGGATCATCATATTTTTGTCCAGTTAGTAGTGTGACAAATATTTTGAAAATGAGATCTAATATGAGTATAGGCTAGACAATCTAAGAGAAAGTGTTTTTCATCTTCAACCTTCTTAATATCACAAAGATGACACACTCTTTCATCCCATGGAGTTTTAGGAAATGACTAAAGTCTACTTTCATTATGGAGCTAGTGAGAATTTGTTCTTATATTTTTTTTAAAAATAAAATTATTTAATATATAAAATATTTTTTTAATAAAATATATATATATATATATTTATAAAAAACTATTTAAGAGGTGGTAAGTATAGGTTTTACAAATATTTTTTTTAGGAAGAAAAAATATTTAATACATAAAATATTATTTCATTAGAAAAGAAAATTATTTAAAGGGTGGCAGTATGAGGAATCTTCACGATAATAATTATATATTTTATATTTTTTAAGGAAGTAAAATTATTTAATATATAAAAGTTTTCTAATCAAGAGAAAATCATGTAAGGGGTGGTAAGTATTGGATTCTTCATCTTTGACCGATAATTTTAAATTTTAATTTCTTTTAAATGAAAATTAGTTTAATGTATAAAATATTTTTCTATTAGAAAGGAAAATTATTTAAGGGATAGTCGATATGGAAATTTTTTTATGATTTTAAAGGAAAAACCACAGCTACTTGAGCTTGAGTTTTGGATAAGTTTTAAACAATGAGACTAAATTTTTATGATTTTAAAGGAAAAACCATAGCTATTTAAGTTTTGGGTTTTGGACAAGTTTTAAACAATGAGACTAAAACATATGCACTTTTGTGTGGTATTTTTCTAGCTAAGGAAGTCAAGGTCAAAGCATTTATGGTTATTAAGGATTTTTCAATGGTCAATAAAGCAATGCTAGGGGAAATATTTTTATTAAATAGTAAGCTTACATTAATCATCTCTCAAGCTAAAAAGGAAGAAAGTATATTTCATAAAACTTCATACTATCATGTGAAGAAATAATTGAACTTTGAAGCGATCTATGGGCTAAGGAAGCCACTGAACTAAGTTTAGGAGAATATGAGAAAAATGGGGGGGCGATCTTGTTGCAACATCCCTTAAGGTTTGGTATGGGTAAGGCATGCCAAGCAATATTAACTCCCCACATGAACCAACATCAAATAAATCATTTTTGTTGCATCGGGATTAGAGTATCAAGGGCAACCCTTAGCCTCTCTGACATGCGTGCCATTATCACAACTCCATTTATTGAGTGCCTTGGTATGCATCACCATCGGCTTTGAGGGATAATGAAGTGCTTGAGGTTTGGAATTGGACACAAATGCGATCAGGGCTTTAAGGCTACCGACCTCCTGGTAAGTGTTATCTTTTCATTTGGGTTGCATGTTAGTTTCGATTATTATATTTCAAATTGGAAA
>ML826584.1:20000-25929 GCA_009831015.1 Picea engelmannii
TGATCGACTACTATCAAGATCTCCTCACGGAACCACTCCCAGATAGATATGAGGCCATTACTAAGGTCACACAGCATGTGCCCTCCCTCGTTACCCAGGAGAAAAACTCAGCCCTGCTCCGACCCATTACAATCAAGGAAGTGGATCAGGCGCTTCAAGACACTCCCAAATGCAAGGCTCCTGGACCCGATGGCTTCACTAGCGATTTTTTCCACCATTGTTGGCCGATGATCAGGGTATAGGTTTGGGAAATTCTTGAAGACTCTAGAGCCACCGGGCAAGTCCTCCAAGCTCTCAATGCGACTTTCCTCACCCTAGTACCCAAAGAGGGACAGGCACACCACCCCAAGCATTTCAGACCCATAGCTCTCTGCAATGTCATCTACAAACCCCTAACAAAAGTGATTGCCAGGAGACTCAAGCCTATCTTACCGACAATTATATCCCCGGATCAATCAGGCTATGTTGAAGGCAGACAAATCATGGACAACGTCATCCTAGCCCATGAAGTGATCCACTCTCTGCAAAAGACTAAAACTCCAAGTATGCTCCTCAAATTAGACCTCTCTAAAGCCTTTGACAAGATAAGCTGGGAATATATGCGAGCAATGCTCCTAGCTTTTGGTTTTGATCAGCGTTGGGTGACTTGGATTCTAAATCTAACTTCCTCGGCTTTCTTCTCCATTCTTATCAATGGTGTTCCCTCTCGACCCTTCTCCCCCTCAAGAGGAATTAGACAGGGAGATCCTCTTTCCCCTTTCCTCTTCATCATTATGGCCGAAGGCCTTAGTCGTTCCATCCATGCAGTTGTTGAAAGAAACCTTCTGACAGGCCTCCCCTTGCATGGCATTTCCCCTCCTATCTCACACAGTCAATTTGTGGACGACACGCTTGTGATGGGTACCCCAACTGTCCGCGAAGCCAACTCTCTTCTAGCGATCCTCTAGACCTTCTCGGATGCCTCGGGTCTGGACTGCAACAAGAATAAGTCCCAAATATTTTTCTTCAACACGCCACCTCTAATTCAGTGCCATATCTCTAATATCCTAGGTTTCAACAGAAGCTCCCTTCCATCCAAATACCTTGGCATTCCCCTGATTGACAATGCCCTCCAGAACTCCTCTTGGGGACATCTTTTATCCTCCTTTACCAAGAGGCTTTCTTTCTGGACCTACAGAGTCTTAAACCTTCCTAGTCGTCTTATTCTTCTCTGAGCTGTTCTTCAGGCCCTTCCTATCTACACCTTCTCTGCGCTGGCTGCCCCGAAGTTCGTTCTCACAACCATTAAAAACTTACAAAGAAACTTCTTCTGGCAAGGCCTCAACTCAGGGAATAAAATAGCGCTGGTCAGCTGGGACAAACTTTGCTGACCCAAAGAGCAAGGCGGCTTGGGCTTACGGGACCCCCTCATGATGAACAAAGTTATAAGCGCCAAAATTTGGTGGCGGTGGCTCAAAAACCCCAAGGACCTCTGGGCCAGACTTTGGAGGAAGAAATATGCGCCAAATGTGGTGGAAAAGAACCTAATTCGATGGAATGGGGACAACCCAGGCTCCTTAATCTGGACAGCGGCTAAGCAGAACAGACAGCTGGTGACTCGGCATGCCTTCTGGGAAATTAGAAATGGGGAAACAACTCTCTTCTGGAAAGATTCCTGGCAACAATGGCCAGTTTTGGACAATGAGGATTGGGCGAGGGACATCTGCACCCAAGATACACTTGCGGGCATGACAAGAGTAGCTGACTACTGGAAATAAAATCCCCCAGAAGACACCTGGCGATGCTGGCACCTGGACAGGGAACGCATTAATTTGGAAGCACATGTGGACTTGGCACCCTGGCAAGAGGACTGGCCAAACGAAAAATTCTCAAAGTTGCAGGAGAGGATATCCTTCATTGGGGGTACTGGCCACGGGGCACCTACAGTACGCAAGAATCCTATCAGATCAAAACTCAAGTAGACCACCTCCCTACAAGGAAAGTTTGGCACAAAATCTGGAATCTTAAACACTGGCCAAAAATCACCCTCTTTCTCTGGCTTGTCTCCCACTCAAGCATTCTAACTTGGGATAACCTCTCAAAAAGGGGTTTTGTTGGGCCCTCTATTTTCATGCTTTGTGGAGAGGCAAACGAAACTATGAATCATCTCCTCAACTCTTGCCCTTACACTGCTCAACTTTGGGATCAAGTGGCGCTTATCATGTGCACTTCGAATCGCCATAGAGATAGTATCCTTGACACCATTACGGATTGGAGGGACCAGGATTTCCATTCTCCCCTCCTCAATCGTATTTGGCAATTACTTCCAGGCTTCATCCTTTGGCAAACTTGGAAATAAAGGAATAGAAGGCTTTTCAGAAATGTCTCCCTCCCTTGGCAATACTATTGGAATCAATGTCGCTACAATATCATGGAAACTCTCAACCTTCAGCAGTGGACCAACGAAGACTTGCTCAGCACTCCCTCTGAACTCCCAATCCTCCAGCATTGGAAGCCTCTTCCTTCTCATCACGCTCTCCCCCCCTCTTCTCTTTCCCCCCCTCTCAGCAGCCCCTCTTTTTGGTCTACCCCCCTAGTTGATTTCATCAAGCTCAATTTTGACGGAGCCTCTAAAGGCAATCTAGGCGCAGCGGGCTATGGAGTAGTCTTCCGCAACCATCATGGGCACACCATTCTCATAAGCGCAGGCTCCCTTGGTCATTCCACGAATAATGCAGCAGAACTCTGGGGACTCATCAGGGGATTGCAATTAGCCATTGAAAACAATTACACCAAGCTAATAGTCGAGGGGGAATCTCAAATCATCATCAATCTGCTCCGCAGAATCTTAAATGGATCAAACCCGGACAGAATGTCGCCTAGTTGGAGACTCTCACATGGGCTACAGATTATCACATATTTAGTGCAACCAAATCAGGATGTCATACCTGCTCATATCAGGAGGAAGGCGAATCAAGTTGTGGATGAACTAGCAAATATGGGGACCAACTGGAGTGGACCGGAACTCCTCTGCAACTCGGCCCTGGAACCTGATCACCCTATTCTCCAGCATTGTATCTGCAAAGCTGGAACAATGGACACATCCCCGGATGGGGTGCTAGTGCGTAACACTTGGCACGAGGCGGAGGAGCAGATCGGCCAACGAGGCACGGAGCCATGTGACAAGCTCGTGCCATCGCCCGCCACCCCGATCCTGCATTAATTTGCCATTACTACATCGTAGATGCTAATTATGCAGCTTCCCTCTCCTTTTGCGATTCATTTCATGGCCTGGTTGTCTGTGTATGCCTCCTCTCTCTGCTCGCGCTCTGAGTGGCATCCCCCTCCACTGCCATGGCCTGATATAACCCGGAACTTCATGCCAATTGCAGCCCTTGTTCGACTCCAGGCACTCTACCTCTGCCTGGTGCACCTGGTTTCCTTTAGCTGTTACGCGACGAACCTCATGCCACGCCCACGGGGGCGGCCGTGCAGAGGCTCTCCATGGAAACATCGTCGGCCCTCTGTCTCGCCCCCTGCATCGCCTTCCACTTGCTCCTCTCCATCCCTCCATCCCGAGCCAATTCTTCCTGCCTCCCCCGCTCCGCCCGTTTCATAGTTTGACAGCCTCGCTATCATCCCCAGGATGCCGTGTTCCTCTTCACGTCACCTTCCTGTCCCCCCTTCGGTCGTGCCTCCCCTTGCACCAGTTCTTGACTCCTCTGGGAAGACTATGGGAGATCCACCTCCTTGCAGGCCTCAGAACACCGAGAACCAGTCCTCTGACTCTTTCTTTGACACGCAGCTAAGAGAAAGCCTCGCTATTCTCTTCAGTTTGGTCTTTGAACTCCGTCAGGGGGTGGAGGACCTTCAATTCCGTCTGCAAGCCACGGATGGAAAGGTTGCGGTCCTTCTTCAGCTCCTTTCCTCCCTTCAAGAGGATTTCCCCTCAGGCCCGGCAGGTGCAGCTTCAGCAGAGGAACCCTATGTAGCGAACAGTGAAGGAAATGCCCAGACGCAGCGATCTGAAAGGAATGGGATGGAGCAAGACAAGCACGAGGACATGGCCGTGGAGGTGGACACAACACGACGCGCGCTGCAGGATACCTCACCAGTTGTCGACAGGACCGAGAGAAGCGTGGAAGCTGGAAGGTAGTGGGCAGATCAAGTGACATACATCGAGGAGGAACCTTGGTCCGAAGCCGTCCACGCCACTTGGCCAGGTTATTTGCCAAATGTCTAAGCCCATAGGGGCATTTCAAGTTTCAATAGTTTCTCTATTGTTTAGTTGTTGTCCAGTCAGTTTTAGACTATTTCCTTAGACTATTACACTACCTATGTTTGACTCCCATGCTGGCTCGACTGGTTTCCCCTCTGTTGGGGCAGTCCAATAACTACAGTACGGCTATTCTTTGTATTTTGTACCTCTATTTTGGTCTTGGAAGGCCTTTTATATATAATACTTCTAACTTAACAAAAAAAAAAGGAACCTAATTTACATGACGTGGCTTTTAAATTGCAGCATATATAATACAATGGAACCCCAAGACAATTTAAACCACTCAAAAAAAAACTAAGAAGATCAAAACCCCAAATGACCACCACCACACAATCAAAACACTAAAATTGATGAGGAGTTGGTTATATTACGAACCCTTGAGGAACAATTAAGGGAGAGTAGAGAGCCTAGCAGAGTCTCCTTTGCCATTTCTTTGGACATCATTGTGTAGTCCATTTCAAGTGCCCAAGGGAAATTGACCTCTATTTCTTATTATAGGCCACAAATGTATGATTACTATAGCACTAGTTTGGACAAAAACCAAGTCAAAGAACTAGGCATTTCAAAACAACAAATATTGTTTGTTTTTAGGGATGCTAGAAATGGAAAAGAACTACCATTGACCAGGAAACACATATCCATTGATTGGTGCATTCATCCCCAAATTAGTCAAAACTGGATGGATAGGTGGTATATGCTTTTTTATAAACCTCCCTGCAATAACAGGGAAATTCCCTTATATTTTCTAATGAAATTATGGGTTGATTTCATTATAGGTAAGCATGTCAACTACTTTGACATTGGTGACTTCCATGGGGTGGGTCGAGGGTCCACACAGGACCGAGAGCATGCCAGGCGTGACCCCGTGTTAGGTCCCCATCCCCCCAGGCGAAGGCCTGACCCCACTTCCCAACATCCTCCTATTGGAGAGAACATGCAATAGGTACAACTCGCCATCTCATCATTGACTCGTAGCCTAGTGCAACATAGTAGATTTGTTGCACTATCTCGACATGAGGTGCCTGCTAGTGACATTGATAGAGGGATTGCGTCAACATGCACAATAGAGTACATTGAGGAGAGGGAACATGGACATAGCAACCGTCCATGTGAACCTCACAGATGCTCGATTTGTGGGAAGACATGTTATGGGACTATAGAGCCCATTAGACAACATAGCTTCATGGAGGAGGTTAGTATTTTAACAATCTCTATGTTCTTCATCATTATATATTTATTTTGTATTTTGTGTATTTATAATATAGATATTTGATTGTATGTTGTTTTTGGTAGAGAGTGAGAGAGTGAGAGAGTGAGAGTATGGGGGGTCTANTGTCATGGTCTATGTCAAGATATAGGTCATCGTCTAACTCCAGATCTAGCTCTATGTCGTGGTCTAGGTCATGGTCTACGTCAAGCTCTAGGTCATCATCTAAATCTATCTCTAGCTCTATGTCGTGGTCTAGGTCATGGTCTAGGTCTATGTCATGGTCTACATCATGGTCATCGTATAGTTCCAGGTAATGCTTCGGGTCTTTCCATGTCTAGTTCTTGCTATGTCTAGGTTTAGGTTTAGTTCTTGATATGTCTAGGTCAAGGTCATTTCTTTCCTTGTGATGTAGGGAGGGGGGCTGTAAAGAGATGAAGAAAGAGAGTGTGAGAGGGGGAGAG
>ML826584.1:38334-60266 GCA_009831015.1 Picea engelmannii
GGTTTTTGAATGCAAGCCCATTGTTCATAGGTTTTCTGCATCTATCAATATCTTCCTTTATGACCTCCGTGTTTGACCATTTGCTGGCTACTCGGTCCCCAACTTTCTCACTGATTCGAAATTTGTTTGTTTCATGCTTTTTCTAGATAGACAAAGATAAAAACAATATGAGACCTGAGGATATCAAGCTCGCTTTACTCCAGACTGTTGGATATCTCGGCATTCATTAGAGCAATTTCATACTTTCGTGCTAGCTATGCACAATATTCCCTGCTTGCAGAATAATGCATCTATGACTGAGCTTCAATTCTTCAGGTAGCTCAGAGACGAGCCAGCTCTGGTAGATATATTTATTCATTTTGTTACATTTAGAAACGTTCTATGGACTGAGATTTTTTCTTTAGGTTCATTTTACCAGTTTCATAGGGTTTCCCGGTTGGACGTATTCGTCTCTCAGAATGAAAGGTCAACTTATTATTATTATAAGGTCACAAGACAGTAATAGAGTACTAAAATCAAAATGTGTGTCCATTTAAGAGCATCTGTCTTGATTTATTGTTGGTTTTGCTACCTAAGCTTTGTTATATTGCATCAAGGTATACAGAATCTTCGAAAACCTAATAAAGAGTAAACGAAGTCCTTTGGGTACCATGGATGTAATTTCTGGTTACTTTTTCCTTATAGTATTTTCAAATTGATTTGTATGATCACAGTGGAAGAAAAAGCCAATGAGGAGGCTCAAAAGAAGGCGCAGGAAGATGAGACAAAGATCTAAGTAACTTAACATGGGTGGATGTTCTAGAAATATAGCTGGAGACTTATATTGTTGTTTTTTGTAGTGTTGGATGGTGTGCATTGTAGCCTTTGTTGTGGTGGAGAATGCGATTTTTTCAATTTTGTATCATGCTTGTACAAATTTTTAAATAAAAGTCTCTGTAGTGGCTCTTGGCATACTGTAGTGAGTTTGTTGTACCTGTTTATAATCAACGACGAAGCCAGGCTGCCCTGGTTGAGCCACAATATCCCACAAATCTGACTATAACTTTTATATAAAATTTGTTGGCAGCAATATTTTAAACATTGGTATAATATGTAATTGTCCAACTGAGAAATATTCAGTACCATTGCTATGCAATATTTACTTCGAAAGGCGTATACCTATTGGCAATGGGCACAAGTAATCATATTTTAATGTAAAATTATAATCTGATGGCTAACAATTAAAGATGCTGGAATATTCTTAGTCGTCCTCCCAAATCAATGAATGTGATTTACTCTTCATAATCTTCTTGTGGTTTTGAATGCAGCCGTTAACCTATTTACTTTTTAACATTTACCTAATCATATTAAGAAATTACTATAGCACTATAAGATTGCCACATTTAAATGATTAACGTTTGTCCCTGCTTTTTCCTAAGACATTTTAGCGATCTGTGCGTTTCATATGCCTTTCGACGTTCATCAGTCACAATTATGTGACTGTGCTAGTTAGATATAGTTGACATCCTATTGTACTACAATACATATAGAGATTTATTTTTTATATTGTTGTTTTTTTTCTATGGAGTCTAAACTCATTTGCTATTTGGATTAAATACAAATTTGTAAAAGGGACACTTCCTGCCCTGCTTTCTTGTGTGAGAGCATTTTCTTGCTTGTGTGAGAGCATTTTCAGCTGTGAGAGCATATTCAGCTCCATTTTCTCTGCTGCTGGGTTTTGGCAGTGAAGATCATTTTTTTCCTATTTGCATAAGCGCATAAGCAGTGAGTCTTGACTATTATTTTCATTTGTAAATCTTTCATCTGCAAATTCCAGATTTGTTACAGGTCGGTTTTTTTTTTTCCACCTCTGCACATGGCCACATGTCGTAGTTTTGGATTCGTGGTGTTTGGAACAAATTGGCCGCTCCATTACTCCATCTCTAGGAAATCTCCACAATCTTCAAGAGTTGGAATGTCGAAAAATGAGCTCATAGGAGGCTTCCCGATTACTTTTGGAGGTCTCGTGAATCTGGCAGTTTTGAAAATCTACATCAACGGGTTGGCGGGTCCTCTTTTCACCTTGATATAGGGTCTCCACAAGCTCATCGTTGTGGATCTCCATAGCCTCCATCATTGGGAGGATTGTGTTCTCTTCAGTCATTGGATTAGATCTGTTGTAGGCAGCCTTTGTTGTTGTGGATCATATTTTTTATTACACCAAAAGGCGTATACCTATTGACAATGGGCAGATTTAATAGGGGTTTAGTGCTTAATAAGTTTTCTATGGACAAGATTAAATATCGCTGGAATATTCTTAGTAGTCACACAAAATAAATGGCTGTGATTTCAATCATTAACTTCCTAGCTATTATAAAGACATCTGTTTATGTGTTTACTTTTTTACATTTACCTAATCATATTTAAAAATTACTTTGATAACTAACTGATTGCCACATAAGTGATTAACATAAATTAAAATATTAACACCAGATAAATGAAACTCAACTATTTATTTACTAATCAACAATAAAATTTAATGTAATTGAAGGCATCAATATACTATTGGGGAGCAGTGACCACATTTTTTTTGGATATCAAGCGTTACCACAGCATGCGTTTCGGTTAACGAAGTGATAGTTGGACGCATGGTAGTGGTACGCATATCCAGACCGCATGCTTAATCTACCCAGACTCTACTGTAACAAATCTTGAAAGGGCCTGCATTGTAGACTGCAGTTGTCTCTTGTTGCATCATTCTATTGTTAAGCGATAGAATCCTTTGTATGTAATTAGTGTGTCTACGCAACCGACATATTTATTCTCCCATCCCATTGCCTGTAAATATGCGATTGATTGCGATTTACATTATGTAAGGGATCTATCCAGTTCTAAATTAGAACTTTAGAATCGTTTGGTCTCTACATCTACCAGGATATCATCAGTTGTTTCAACGATTTTTGAATGCAAGCCCATTGTTCATAGGTTTTCTGCATCTATCAATATCTTCCTTTATGACCTCCGTGTTTGACCATTTGCTAGCTACTCGGTCCCCAACTTTCTCACTAATTCGAAATTTGTTTGTTTCATGCTTTTTCCAAATAGACAAAGATAAAAACAATATGAGACCTGAGGATATCAAGCTCGCTTTACTCCAGACTGCTGGATATCTCGGCATTCATTAGAGCAATTTCATACTTTCGTGCTAGCTATGCACAATATTCCCTGCTTGCAGAATAATGCATCTATGACTGAGCTTCAATTCTTCAGGTAGTTCAGAGACGAGCCAGCTCTGGTAGATATATTTATTCATTTTGTTACATTTAGAAACGTTCTATGGACTGAGATTTTTTCTTTAGGTTCATTTTACCAGTTTCATAGGATTTCCTGGTTGGACGTATTCGTCTCTCAGAATGAAAGGTCAACTTATTATTATTATAAGGTCACAAGACAGTAATAGGGTACTAAAATCAAAATGTGTGTCCATTTAAGAGCATCTGTCTTGATTTATTGTTGGTTTCGCTACCTAAGCTTTGTTATATTGCATCAAGGTATACAGAATCTTCGAAAACCTAATAAAGAGTAAACGAAGTCCTTTGGGTACCATGGATGTAATTTCTGGTTACTTTTTCCTTATAGTATTTTCAAATTGATTTGTATGATCACAGTGGAAGAAAAAGCCAATGAGGAGGCTCAAAAGAAGGCGCAGGAAGATGAGACAAAGATCTAAGTAACTTAACATGGGTGGATTTCTAGAAATATAGCTGGAGACTTATATTGTTGTTTTTTGTAGTGTTGGATGGTGTGCATTGTAGCCTTTGTTGTGGTGGAGAATGCAATTTTTTCAATTTTGTATCATGCTTGTACAAATTTTTAAATAAAATTCCCTGTAGTGGCTCTTGGCATACTGTAGTGAGTTTGTTGTACCTGTTTATAATCAACTACGAAGCCAGGCTGCCCTGGTTGAGCCACAATATCCCACAAATCTGACTATAACTTTTATATAAAATTTGTTGGCAGCAATATTTTAAACATTTGTATAATATGTAATTGTCCAACTGAGAAATATTCAGTACCATTACTATGCAATATTTACTTAGAAAGGCGTATACCTATTGGCAATGGGCACAAGTAATCATCTTTTAATCTAAAATTATAATATGATGGCTAACAATTAAAGATGCTGGAATATTCTTAGTCGTCCTCCCAAATCAATGAATGTGATTTACTCTTCATAATCTTCTTGTGTTTTTTAATGCAGCCTTTAACCTATTTACTTTTTAACATTTACCTAATCATATTAAGAAATTACTATAGCACTATTTGATTGCCACATTTAAATGATTAACGTTTGTCCCTGCTTTTTCCTCAGACGTTTTAGCGATCTGCACGTTTCATATGCCTTTCGGCGTTCATCAGTCACAATTATGTGACTGTGCTAGTAAGTAGATCATTGAACTGCCTTCCCTGAGCAGCAACACGACGTTTTTCAGATCTGTGGGCGTTTTGATCCATGGCAGCAAGTGATTCGTAGATGTTTTGGTGTGGTCAGATCGCAAATTGTTTACTACAAATCGCACCAGATCTGGATCTACTACTCCATGACTCTGTAGGGTGAGTATTGTTTGTCGTCAGCGGGTCCAAAGCAGAGAACTCTTAAGCTAATCTTGGCAGCAGTCGGGCTAGGGTTTGGCTTAGCATCATCTTCGTCCCTTGCATGGGCCACTATGGGCTGGGCTTGAGCTGCACAATGATGTGATGGGGCCATAGCTTTCCAGGTATGTCGAAGGTAACACGAGGGTTGAGTTTAGCGTTTTCCATAGAGTTTGTGTTTTGGAGGGCATTTTTGTTTTGCCAATTTGTTATATTTTGAAGGTTATTGGCATAGTTTTTGCTTAAACTCTTGAATGAATCCTTCATTTTTTTGGGTATAGTTTGAGGCATTTAGCCAATTTGTTATATTTTGAAGGTTATTGGCATTCTTTTTGCTTAAACAAGTATTTTTTTAATTTTTTTATTTTTTGTCTAGTTTGAGGCATTGAGAAGAGTATTTTGCTCTTTTCTCAACAATTGGTTGTATGCCATATTTGATGCATTTTAAGATTCTTGTTTTTTCATGGGCTGGATAAATTAAGAGAATTGATTCTTCACTTGTACATGAGTACTTAAGATGAGAGTGTTTTTAGCTATTCATATAGAGGATTGTTTTCCATGATGGCCTTTATTTTTTATATTTCTCTTTTGCACTTTGAGTAGTGGATTTTGGACCACTTGTGTAAATATTTTTAGAGTGTCACCGGACATTTATCTCCATGACGAGCCTTATTTTTGCAGGACTTGAGCTAGCCACTTTGGAGTGATTTTTTTGCATGGTTGTTCAACGTCGATGATGTCACATTCAACTAGCACCTCCATACTTTGCCATAATTTGTGACATCACTTGCCATCATCTACACCTAGCCAGTGAGATGTATTGGTGTCCATGAGGACACTCATTTTATGATGTTTTTGTACATGAGTATCTCATCGGGATTTTTGAGTCAGGATTCATTCCAGAAGATCAATCTCCTTGCCTGAGAAGTTTGAAATTTGTTGTTGGAATTTCTACATGGATCTTTGATGGCGTTGATAGCTTGGGGTTACCTAGCCCTCTTTAGACTTTTGGCCATACTTCATGTTTGGACCTTTCAGAGTGTGCAAACCTCATTTCTCGTTTGATGATTGATGGTGATTGCTTCTATTTGAAGCATTTGCTCTCGTTCTTCACCAACACCTATTTTTCAGAAGCATTTGTGTGGTGGTTGTCAGTGTTTGTCATTTTTGTCCCACCACAACCAAACCTCTTCTTCTTCAAAATTCATCCAAGTTCATTGAGGTTACTTGGCTCTCCTCTTCAGAGTTTTTGGTCAACTTCCTAATTGGATCTTTCATCCTCGGAAACTCTCTTGCTATTGTCATTCAATGCCTGATTGATGCATCATTGTGAGATCAACAACTTCAGCTTCAATGCCGTTTTCAACACTATCATAAATCTATCTTTTAGAGAGAGGTTTTTTCCTATGGGGTTTTCTCCTTTTCTCCACTTGTGAGGGACAATTTTGTACTTGGGTACCTAATAAGGCCTCATTGCAAGAACTCAAGTTTTTCTTATCTTTTCTCCTTACATTTTTCTTGGGGGGGCGGGGGGCGGGGACCATAAAAATACAAACTCACATGTCAATGGCGTCTATAGGGTCATTTATGATCCTGGTTAGACACAAATTTCTGCACAACCCTTCAATCAACTTATTCTCTTTTGGAATGAAACATGCTATAATTTTTCTCATAACAAACAAGTTTACATTTCTACCCCTAGAGATAGTGATGCAAATGAAAGGGGTGGCAAGCCAAACTCAAAACAAAGATATATCATTACATGGGAATGATCCAGATTACATACATTAAGCGACCTAGGGCCATGTTTTCCCCATTTCTCAATAAGCCATGCACATGTGCTATTGTTATAGTGCCTATAACAATCCTCAAACAGGGTAGATTCAATCCCAACTACACAGCTTCATTAATGTCACATACGCCACTTCATTAATGTCACATACACCACTCAACTTGGCATCCATCAAACTTAGAACACTCTATGGCGTTCAATGGGATGATTTCATGCATAACATATCTCCTTTGAGCATACCCACCTTTCACCTCGAGTATTTTCCCCTTTTCTACTCTCAATTTTTTTCTATTACTCCTCCTTAGCATTAACTACACTACAACAACTCTCTGTCAGAGACCCTTTAACACAAATCCTCGTTGTATTCTATTTTGAAGCTCTCTCAATGACTTTCCCATGGTGTAGAAAGCTCCTATGAGATTGCTCTTCTACAAATTCTCCTTTGAGCATCTAATCACTTTGAAAATACTCCTCTGAATAGTCCTTGCAATGTTCCTTCACTCCCTCTTTTCCTGCACTCAATCGTTCCTCTTAAAATACACCCATACAATAGCGAAGGGTGCGTGGTTCCACCACCCACTAAATTAAGGCTCCTCCTAAAAGAACTCAGCATAAACTCTAAGTTAAAATTGGGAATGGGTACCTTTTCAAATTGCATGCTTCCACATTTGAACTTCTAGAAGCTCCAAGACACATAGTGGGGTTGAAATATCTTGCACATTATACTCCCCTTGTTTTACAAATTTTGAACCCCCTGGTTCAAAGTCATTATGCTATGTTTACCTTCACCTTTTCCACCTATAGAACCATGAATCACTCTTGACAATGTCCCATTCATGCACTCCAAACTTCTACATCCAATCATTCAATCTGTCCATATATTTTTCATCCCCATTGGTCAATATCGAGTTATTCCAATTCACTTAAGATAGTTTGTCGAGAACATGAAGTGCCAAATCATTTGACTCTGCAATCTTTTCCTCCAAAACTATATTCACCTCAGGTACCAAACTCCTTTGTATGAAGTCAAATCTCACCATACCTAGGAAAAGTTTCACCTCATTTTCTATGACAATCTTCTCTGAAATGGCCCTTTGTTCAATGATGTTGTGAATGATGTCTCCTTCTTCCATATCCAAGAGATAGATCACATTCCCCACTTCTCCTAGGCATTTGTCTTTTTCAACTTGCAAATCAGCCTCATCTTCAATTGTTTTATTCTTAGTAATATTCTTTCTTAAGAAATCTTTAGCTGCAAGTTTCTTGTATTTTGCAATACTCTTCACCAGGGGTTCCACAACCTTTTCTAGGATGAAATTTCCAGTGTCATTCTTCTCCTCACATTTATCTACATTGCATGTAAGTATCTCTATGGTCAATCCTCTTAGCCTCTTTATGCCTGCTCTAAGCAACATACATATTATTTCTTTTTATTCACTCTTCCTCAAGTGCTTCACCTTCTTCCAGGTAGCAAAGAACTTCCACAACTGAGACCTGCTCTAAAATATCTTGCTTTTCAATTCATAGTCTTTATTCTTTCTCTAAATCCCTTATTCTTCTTTTCATGGCTAATTCATAAACGGTAGGCCTATGGCCCACAGGGTTCTTTTATGGAAATAAAATTGATTTGATTATCTTTGTTATCTGCATTCACCAATAGCCAGGAAGGAGCTATGTTTCTCTTCTAGGTTTAAGGCTTGGTTGTCTTGTTTATGGTATTATAAAATAAATAAATAGGGATTTGTTTAATTGCCAACACAAAACAAAACTCTTGATACCGACAATTCAAGCCTAGCACAAAGACTTAACAATAAATTTATTTATGAAAACTTAGATAAGTACTCAAATCTTTTCAAATGTGAAGTCACATCATTCATACACATATATTCGTTGTGATTTCACAATACAAATATATAAGTATTCTTAATCAACTTTGTTATTTGCAACTGTCTACACAATAACTAAAACTTTGTTATGAACAATACCAAATATCTATCTAATTGAGCCATTAAGAACAAATGCTCCAAACAATGAGTGTTCTCTACACTTGGGATTTGGATGGAAATTATTATTTATACACCGCTTTAATAACAACATGCAGGATGACCAATCTATGGTTGTAGGTAGCATTGCCACAATACATCATACTGATTGTAGTATGCACTTGCATAGGTAATTAACTAAACGAGATTATGGGAAATGTGGCATTGAGTGATAACACTTACTCTAAACAATGATTCAAGGAAGAATATAAAATGCTCTGAATGAGGATGGTAGAGATAAATGTCAAATGCACGGCTCGGTGTATGGTTGTATCTTTCCGGTTAACGAAACAACGATTTGATCAAACTGTTGCTTGATAGATGAAACCCACTTAGTAGTCACAAGTTCATAATAGTATTGTATTTAAGAATTCAAATTCTTAGTTGTAACATACAATTACACAACTTTCAAGGCTTCAATTTGTACTAGCAACAAAAATCAAGGTAGAATCTATGTAGGGCTCATATGCATTGTGAATAAGTCTATATGCCAAGTAATTGACAAATCATATAATTGAATGGTTGTAGGGGCTATCAAAACTTATAGTGAATATACTACAACACTTTTAATACCATCAATTTGATTCAGCCAATCTCCTATAGGTGAGAGAGTTAGAGAGTATTTCTATAGTGTGATTTTCAAAGAATCCAAGAAATAAATTAAAAAAACCAGAGATAACAAACATGTAAATAATGACATTCACGAGACATTTGAATACACCATGAACAACAATATTATCATGTAAAACCAATATTTAGTGGGGATTTTATTTTTCTTAGTAAATGATTACAAGGGTGATCTATGCATTCCCAATTAAGGTTTTAATCCATGCTTACTCATTGGTACAATTGAAAATGGCTTTGGCTTAGAGGAAACCTTCGATCTTCGAACAAGCTTCTTCTTCTAAGTCCTTCACTTGATGTTGTATCCCATCTTCATTTTCTCTCAAGCTCTCTTGGTCTCCTCTTCTTCTTCATCTTCCATGGATTTCGGCTCTTGAACAAACTTTGAAAAATCAATTTTTTATTACAAAGTAAAAAGAGAGACTATTTAGAGAATCCATTTCAGACCATGTGAAGCCTCGAACAATTGGATTCCCAATGTCCACTCAACTTGCAGTGCTAGCAAAAGTTCTTGATGTTGCATGGGTTGTTTGACATCCCCTTTTGTTATAGTGACAACAAACATCAACCTTGTGAACTTTCTTCTTACAACAAAAACAAACCAAAGATACCTTGGCATACCTCTTCAGTCTATGCTTGTTCATGTTCTTGTCAACTTATTTGATTGGTCCCAAAAGTGTGGGTGCAGATTTGGGTGATAGAAACATCCCTTTTCCTCCCTCATTGAAGCTTCTACAAGCATATTGAAATGGTGTTCTTTCTTATATTTTATTTAATAAAAATGACTACTTATTGATTTCGTCTTTCCTTAACAAAGGTTATCTTGGTAGTTCTATATTGAGCTAAGTTGCAATCACTCACTTTCTCTTTGCCACCAAAACATAGGCCTTCATGCTTGGGATGTTAAATTTAGAGTTGTTATTAAGTTCTTTTCAGTTTTCTAGATAATAATAGCATAAGTAGGATCATGGAAGGAAACACAATCACAACGTACACAACATTTATCCTAGGAAACCCTCATGGGGGAGAAAACCCAACAAAAAATTCCTTAATATAGATTGCCAATACAATGCCAAGGTAATAAACCAAACACTAGAGAATATCTAACACTGAGCAATGCACCTCTATATCTTCTTCTTCTTCCGACAACTGCAACTTCCTTCAAACTTGTGCACTAGATGAGTGACTTGAGTGAGTGAACAAATGAGGAACACTCCTCACTTATTTTTACTAGCTGACAGACACTAGGGAGGTGTCTCTTCATCAAGCAGGGTCGACCTCTTCACTTAGTGGTTATAACCACTTTAATTAGGCCTAGGGGCCGACTTCTTAATTAGCATGATACAATTAGGGTTTGACCAATCCACAAAAGAGGATTTCGTCATACATAAGCCCTGACATGATCAATCCACAAAAGGGGATTAATGTATAAGTAAATGACTCAATAATAAATAGAATACTCTTTCCAGTTACAATATTTCAACACTCTCCCTTAACAAGAAGTGTATTCTACTAACACAACTCAATACAACATCATCATGAGAGAGAGAGGGAAGCAACATAATTAGCATCTGGAACATTGACTGACACATCTATAAATCATCAGAAGTTTTTCTCATCATCAATATTGTCATCGTTCACAGCATGGAGTTGGAGTCGCAACATCATCATCATCTTTAGCAAGAATTTGAAGTGGCATCATCATCATCATCATCTTTAGCATGAAGCTAAAGTAATATCATCAACATCTTTAGTATGAGGCTAAAGTATCATCATCACCATCTTTAGCATGAAGCTAAAGTATCAACAACTCGAGGCTGGAGCAACATCATCACAATGCGAGGCTGGAGAAACATCATCACAGCGCGAGGCTGGAGCAACATCAACATCATCACAACACGAGGTTGGAGCATCATCATCATAACATTCATCACAACACGAGGTTGGAGCATCATCATCATAACATTCATCACAACACGAGGTTGGAGCATCATCATCACAACACGAGGATGGAGAAACATCAACATCATCACAACAAGAGGTTGGAACATCATCATCACTATAAAATTTCAGACCCCACCCAGTTTCAAATCTCGTTGATTTTCAGTCAATGTTTACTGCCCAAACCCAGTTATATGATAGCGAAATCAACTCAGCATATAAACAAATTTTCAGAACTGAAACATGAGGATTATGAACAATATTTAATGCAGAAATAAAACCATATCAACATCACAACATTCAGAAAATTTACACAGAGATTTTTGGTCTAATCAACGACCTTGGAAAAACCCACAAGGGGAAAACCAATGAGACAGGGAATTTTTATTATTTGTGAGCTTCACAGAAATTTCATTTACAGCATATTCATCTTCAGAAATTACACAAAATTATCTCAAACTTTCTTCAGCAAAACTCCTTCTGAACAGTCCTGGAAAAGCTCCTCGATTTATGTGCCATAAATCCATACAACTATACGACTATCCCAACAATAAATGTTGTACGGACTGTCCCAAATTTTGTGCCTTTTTATTAGTATTCTATATGGAATATGTAGCAGGAACAACACCTCAAAAAGCATGCCTTTTCTCCTCGAAAACAGTGCCCAAATATGGACTGTATGGCCCTCAAAATTTGTGCCAAATATGTACGAACTGTACGAAAATTCAACCATAAATTCATATCAAAGGTACTGCATAATTGAATACACGGTACACCGAATGAGTAGGTTTCTTCTGTTTCTACATCAGTGGTGGAAACTAGCACTGATGTGGCATCCCCACTATAATACCCAGTTTAATTAATGCATAGATATAAATGTGGCTATGGCCAAGCAATGTAAATGTCAAATGTATTTTTGAATTGTAAATGAATATAAAGTAATGCCATATGCTAGGATATGGATAGAGACAAGGGTTGGTTAATCCACAAGTGAGGGGAGCTCCTAGAGAGAGAGTCCAAGAGGGGTCCAAAGGGAAATAATTTATGGGTATTCATTCAAACTCAGTTTTCTAAACTTACTCTTTATTGGGCAAAAATTCTATTTCAGTTTGAGTGTGTGAGATCCCAATCACTAAAACTCATGTAAGAGGGTGGGTGTGAGAGTCACATCCCATAGTTATTAGAAAGTATGTGGAAGAAGCAATCATCATTGGGCAGAGCGAGCAGTCAATGGTCTTGGGAAAAGAGAGGAAATGCATATGGATAATATCATGTAGTTTTACATGAGGAGTGAAACGTTAAAAACAAGAGAGAAGAGGGGAGAGGAGCTAGGGAGCTGAAAACTGTTGATGATTGCAGCTATGTGATACATTCTCCAACTTACAAACCTATGAGATGTGGATCACTATAGCTATGTGAGTCTTTCTCTCAGCTTACAAAACTAAGAGAAAGCCCCTAAGAAGGGTACGTGGTTCCTGCCTGAGACAGATCTAGGAACGTAGAGATGACCTCCTCCATTCAGAGAGTTGAGAAGAACTCCAGATGATTATCCAGTGGGAAAGGTGATCTGTTGAGTTAGACATGATTGTGGTTGAGCACAAGGTGAACATGTGAAATCCCAAAGTGTTGGGTGCATCGTCATGTGAACAGAAATGAAGATGATGTATTAGCCTCCTTTGAGCAGCAAAGTTGACGAGAAGACTCCAGATGATTCTCCTATGTGAGGCAGTGGGAAAGAAGATCTCTAGAGTGGACGTGCATGTGGACGAGCACATGTGAACGTGTGAAGATCTAGTTCTTCTGTGTAATGCAGTGAACCAGAGTTAGACATCCATATGGACGTGCCCCTAGTGGATGAGCACTAGTGCTTGTATTAGATCCTTTGCTATATATTGTTCAAGAGTCAGACATGCCTGTAACCCTAATTGTTATATAAAGGGTACAGGTCGGCCTTACCTTAATGTGATTAATAATAAATGTAAAAGATAATTAATCTGGATAATATTAATAATAATAATTATATTGTGACTTAGAGAGGTCGGCCCTATTGAGACAATAGACACTTATGTTGATAGGACAAGTCTAATATAAGTAAAGGAAGATTCACCATTGTGGAATCATATCCTTCATGTGAGTTTGGAAATTTCAGCAAGTACATCTACTTGAGAAAATGTGCGCACCTCTCTTGGGCGCTAGTCTTCTAGAGTTTGAGCACTCTCTTGTGTGCTAGGTATTATTGGTGGTTAAGGTCTTTCTCTTGAAGAATATAGAAAAGGATTTGGCTGGGTTTTCTTCCCATGTTGAGAAGGGTTTCCCAGGATACTTCTTGTGTTCTTGTGCATGGTGTTTCTTCTTGTGATCTTGGTTGCTACAACATTATTGTTTATGGTTAAGATAAATGCTAAAATGGAATGAACTTCATTCTTAACCTATCCTATTAAAAAATAAACATGGTATTAGAGCATAGGTCTTGAAAGAACCCATTGCACAAGCATCTACCAAGTCTCCTCTCTCTCTTCTGCAAAACCGTACGACCCTCCTAGGGTTTCCAGAAATTTAGTACGACCTACTTCCTTGAGGAGTTTTAGCACTTGTCACTTGGACGTTCGAGACAAAAAGTGAATAGGAGTGTACAGACTCCTTCAACGCACCTCCAGTAAGCTTCAGATTGCATTTCCGAGAATTTTTACTTTTTGGCCCTAGGGTTTCTAGCGTTTCGCTAATTTCTGCATAAATTTCAGAATTAGGGTTTCTGCAATTCCTTGAAGGAGCTCTTCAACTCACCAGTGTTCTTCTATATTTCAAAAGTGACGCCGACCTGCCCCTCACCGAGCAAGCCGCACCCACCAGGGTCTCCTCCTTTCACGGGCCCGAAGAGTCTAAGCTCTTCCAACTCCCGTCGGGAGTCACGAGTCACCCACAGTAACTCCTTCAGCTGTTCTCCCTTCTTTCGGATATCGGGAAGTCGGAACTCGGGAGTTCGCAGTTCGTGCTAAAAAGTTCTCCGCTGCACCACCTTCGTCCCTGTGCGAACTTCACTGGGGTCAGCTCCCGTAGTGAAACAAAAGAACTATCTCTCCTGAGCTTTGTCCTTCTTTCTCCTTCAGAGGTTCTTCGAATACGTTCCCGGTGCTCGGCCTTCAGATACCCCAAAAGTGTTGAAGTCTTCTGACCCTTGCACAACCACGCTCGCAACAGCTTCAACCTCCCCCTTCTCAGACTTGCTACTGAGACTCGAATCCGACCTGCATTCACCTGCACGGCTCGAATAACTCAACCCCCATTCTGAACAAAATGAGAGCAAAGGTTCAACTACTTAGCCTCCTCGACGCACTCTATGCTGAGGTATTCAACTGCACTCGATGCAGGAATCTCCTGGCCTAAGTAGAGAAACAATTGAAACTCATTCTCTCAGATTTCTAACCTGATATGCAATTGCATAAGCAGCATATAAAAGATAAGCATAAAAGGAAGCAAACATGCATAAGCACAATATCAGTAACACACAGAGATCAAAGACACCCATGAGATTGAATCAATCCTTTTCTATTAATTCAATAGTTGTACATGGAATTTCTTCACAAGCTCTATGCTCTATTCCTTTGCTTGCTCTCAATGCTGAATAATACAAGATGTGAATGAATGATTAATTACACAAGGAGGGTGCCTATATTCGTTTTCCCTCCTGGAAGGATGAAACTGTCTAATCTACAGCTAACCCTATCTACCAGCATTTAAAACTGTTAAATGTCTCCTTATCTGTCTATATTACAAATGCGCTTGCTTTGAATGCCTTTAGTAAACGGCGGCGCAATCAGTACCAAGGCAAAATTTAAAAATCAAAAAAGGTTTGTTGGCTTGTCCAGCTGTTCAATCTCTTCCTCCTCGCGCTGGTTCGTATGATGTATTGCGGGTGCTCCTGCATCAAAAAGGCTTGTTGTTGGCAGTCATAAGTCCAACTAAACCTAAAATTGCTAGTCTAGCCCAGCCATTAGGTTTACTAGCCAAGTTGACAAGGGTTTGTGAAGAATCCAAAAATGAGAAAAATTTATGCTGGAAGATAAACTTGATGGATCAAGCAAATTCAAGTTTCTAGAAGACAAGACTTCAAAGGAAGACTTATTGTGGGTGATACAAAAAGGTGTCACTGTGACATACCTCCTTCATGAAGATGTCAGAGGACAGAGATCAATCATGTGCCATTGGAGAAATCATATCAGCACCCCCAAGTATGCACTTGTATATATATTATTTGTATCATTGTCGTGAGGGTAATTGCGGGACGAAGGAAACTTTTGCTAAAGTCTTGGATCCAGAGGGATCTCAGTGCATTCAGAGGAACAAGACACTGGGAGTGAAGACTCCAGGTTTGATTATTTACATTTTCATTCCTCTAACCTATATTTCTAAAGTTTGCTACATTACAAGTAGGTGTTGTAAATGGGACAAAAATCCTTAAAATTGTTTTGATTTTAGAGATGTACTCGTTATTCTTCTTTAGGAAATATTCTTGTTTTGGTTCCTCTTGTTTTATTGTTCCAAATAGGTTAAGAACAAAGGAAGATGCTTATCCTTAAGAGGGAGTCACTTGACTCAAAGGGAATAAAAAACTATTTGAGAAAGAGGAAGAATAGAACCATCATTGAGACAACCAATGCAATAATGCATGATCAGAATCTTTCTAGGATTCCATGGGCAGAAGCATGCATGACACAGTATATGTTCAAAACAAGAGTCTTCACTAGACTTTGAAAAACATAACTCCCGAAGAAGTCTTCACCGGAATGAAGCCTGAGATTGAACACGTCGGGTTATTTGGGTGCCCAGTGTATTTTCATGTACCCAAAGAGAAGAAGTCCAAGCTAGATCCTTTAGAAAGAAAGGATACAATGAATCTTCAAAGACATTCCTAATCGACATCCTTGGTCAGACACAGATTGAGACAAGCAAAGACATTGTCCTTGAAGAAGAGATAGTCTTTCAAAGATCTAGAGAATATCATATAGAGATTAACAGTAAGACAATACCTTCTCCCCCTTCAATAGTTCATAGGGAGACAAAAGTTGTCCCAGTTGATATGTTCAGAGATATTGCAGTAGGGCATAAAAGGCCTACCTAGACTCACTCTGCAAGAGGCAAAGAAACATACAAGCCTCTCAAGGCACATCCCGAGAAAGAAAAATATATTTTCGAGCTATCCTTCAGTCATGGGCCACTTCATTGATGTTGAGCCTCCTTGTCTTAGAGAAGTAACAGGAGAACGGGTATAGCAAGATGCCATAATAGAAGAATACCAATATATATAAAAGAATGATGTATAAGATATTATTCTGGGACTAGAAGGGAAGTCTGTGGTAACTTCCAAGTGGATCTATAAGATCAAACATGCAGCTGATGGAAGTGTCGAGAAATACAAAACGAGATCTATAGCCAGAGGTTTCTCACAAACAGAGGGAGTCGTCTATGATAAGACACTTGATCCAGTAAACCCAATACACTTCTATCCGTACTACCATCCATGAGTTGGAAACTATATCAAATAGATAGATTCTTGATGAGTTTGGATTTCAACAAGAATGTTGTTGATCCAAACCTATATTATTACAGTGTTGGTGACGAGAGCCTGATTTTGATGACTTATTCATAAAGCCTTGTTGTTGGATACAAGTAGTCCCTGACTTCTGAATTTGAGATAAAGAAATCTAAGTATGATGCACTACTTCTTGGGACAAGAAGTATGACAAAGGACCGATGATATTTTCCTGAGTCAAGGAAAATATAATATGGAGATACTGAAAAAGTTCAAAATGACAGGATGCAAATCCATGCCTACTCCAGTGGTAATGGATTTAAATAAAATGAGTGGCATTGATTCAAGAGACGTAGATCCACATTTATATCGACATCTTATTGGATATTTGATGTATCTGGTTAACACCAGACCAGACATTTGCTATGCAGTGAATGTTCTTAGCCAGTTTATGAGCCAACCAAAACATACACACTGGATAGATGCAAAACTCATATTGAGATACTTACAAGGCACAATTGGTTATGGCCTGAGATATGCAGCCAATGTGGACTTAAGATTGGAAGGATATGCTGATGAAGATTGGGCAGGAAGTGCAGTAGACAGAAAGAGCACCTTAGGTTTCTACTTCACCTTAGGATCAACCATGGTTTCCTAGTGTAGCAGAAAACAAAGCTCTGTGGCTTCAAGTATAACAGAGGCATAGTACATTGCACTGAGTGTGGAAGTTCGTGAAGCAATATGGATTTGCAAACTTTTGACTGACCTTTTCGATCATGAGATGGATCCGGTGACTATTCATTGTGACAACTAGATCTGTGTAAAGCTCTCTGAGAACCAAGTGTTTCATGACAAATCGAAACACACTGAAATCAAGTATCACTATATCAGAGACATGGTGCAGAGAAAGACAGTACATGTGCAATATCTTTCTACTCATGAACAAATTGCAGATATCTTCACTAAACCACTTGCCAAGACAAATTTCTAGTATCTCCGTAAGAGACTTGGCCTGATGGAAAATGCCTCCCTAGATGAGAGGGAGTGTTGATGATTGCAGCTATGTGAGATATTCTCCAGCTTACAAACCTGTGAGATGTGGATCATTGCAGCTATGTGAGTCTTTCTCTTAGCTTACAAACCTGATAGAAAGCCCCTAAGAAGGGTATGTGGTTCCTGCCTGAGACAGAGCTAGGAACATAGAGATGACCTCCTCCATTCAGAGAGTTGATAAGAACTCCGGATGATCATCCAGTGGGAAAGGCGATCTATTGAGTTATATGTTCCTGTGGCTAAGCACAAGGTGAATGTCTGAAATCCCAAAGTGTTGGGTGCATCGTCATGTGAACAGAAATGAAGATGATGTATTAGCCTCCTCTAAGCAGCAGAGTTGACAAGAAGACTCCAGATGATTCTCCTGTGTGAGGCAGTGGGAAAGAATATCTGTAGAGTGGACGTGCATGTGGACGAGCATAGGTGAACATGTGAAGATCTGGTTCTTCTGTGTAATGCAATGAACCAGAGATATGACATCCCTATGGATGTGCCCCTAGTGGATGAGCACTAGTGGGTGTATCAGATCCTTTGCTATATATTGTTCAAGAGTCAGACATGCCTGTAACCTTAATTGTTATGTAAAGGGTACTGGTCAACCCTACCTTAATGTGATTAATAATAAATATAAAAGATAATTAATCTGGATAATATTAATTATATTGTGACTTAGAGAGGTTGGCCCTATTGAGCCAATAAACACTTCTGCTGATAGGAAAAGTCTAATATAAGTAAAGGAAGATTCCCCATTGTGGAATCATATCCTTCATGTGAGTTTGGAAATTTCAACAAGTAAATCTACTTGGGAAAAGGTGCACACCTCTCTTGGGCGCTAGTCTTCTAGGGTTTGAGCACCCTCTTGTGTGCTAGGTCTTATTGGTGGTGAAGGTATTTCTCTTGAAGAATATAGCAAAGGATTTGGCTGGGTTTTCTTCCCTTGTTGAGAAGGGTTTCCTAGGATACTTCTTGTGTTCTTGTGCATGGTGTTTCTCCTTGTGTTCTTGGTTGCTGCAACATTATTGTTTATGGTTAAGACAAATGATAAAATGGAATGAACTTCATGCTTAACCTATCCTATTGAAAAGTCAACAAAAACAATAAGGCTCGGAAAATTCTAGAGCATTTTTGGAACATTTTAGAGTTGTAAATTGAAGATCCAAGTTGTTAGGCCTAAAGAGTGAACTCTTCGGTGAGTTGCATTGTATCAACAAGTGTTGGCTATTGGTTTTGCTGGTAGTTTTTCTTAGTTGTTAGATCCCTTGAGTTCCCAGTTGAGAGATTCCTAGCTACCGGTGCTAGAGAGACCCTGATAAATGAATGGGGTGCTCTATGGACTGAGAGAAGTGAAGGGATACATTCCTTCGGTTGGACATGTCAAAAGGAAGAGATTTGGAGGGAAGTCAGGATAGTTGTAGGAGAGAACCAGTGGGTTGTGCGATATTGAGTTGTGAGGGGATTTTGAAAGGTACCCTTATTTTGTGGATTCCTAGCCCCAGCTCGAGGGTGACTTGCTGTTGATATTTGGAACAATGGGTCTATGGTTGGGTGGAACGTCCTTCCCAAGCAGCTAGTTGTGCAAACGTTTTATAAAATATAAGTTTTTATCTATTTTGCAAAATTATTTACGAGTTTATGGCTGTGCATTTACTCTGTGATTGAGAATGGTTTATATGATGCTATAAATGTTTTATTAGTTGCATTTATGGTCATTTAGAGTGTTGTAGATGCATTTAATTATGGGTATCATAAATTAGTTGAATATGTGTTTAAAGCATAGCTGGTAAGTTACATGATTGGTTAGAAAAATAAATTTTGTTTTTATGTGTATATCCACAAGTAATGTCCCATGGATGGGTTGGGGGACATTACAACCGATGCATTTGTTAACGTCGAGGGTCTACTATCCGAGCGTAGCAACTACAAACACCATATAATTAAATATAGAAAAAATACAAAAAAGATATATATATATATATATATAATGAATAACATAGAGATGGTCAAGATACCAACATCCTCCATGAAACTCTCATGTCTATTGGCCTCTGTCAGTCCATAACAATTTTTCCCATAGCTCGATCATTTGTGAGGGTCAAATGAATGCCTAGTATGTCCATGTGCCCTATCTTAGACAAACTCTACCACAAGGATTGAATGACCTACCCCTCTCCCAACATCACATGTAGATAGCTCATGTTTGGATAATGTTATAAAATTGTTGTGTTGCACCAGGATTCGAGTCAATGTAGATATAGATGCCTATGTCTGGTTGATACTTTCTCTAATGGGAGGATGTTGAGCAGGGGGGTTAGGCCTTCACCAAAGAGGGTGAGGACCTAGCATTGGGCCATGCCTAGCATTTTATCTATCCTGTGTGGACCCATGACCCACCCCCTGGAATTCACCAATGTCAAAATAGTGGACATGGAGACCTAACATAAGCTTTGTCCATAATTTCCTGAGGAAATATAGAGGCACCTCCCTATTATTATAGGGAGGTTTGTCAGAAAATGTAAACCACCTATCCATCTAATTCTCTAAAAATGGTTGGTAGGTGCATCAGTCTATACAAATGCATCTCTTTGTGACTGGTGGATGTATTTTGGTTCTAGGATCAATGAACAATGTCATTAGTTGTTGCTTTGTAATGTTTATGTCTAACCTGGTTTTTATCTAGTCCAATCTTGTAAAATTCAAACAATATAGCCCCTATAATCAGAAATATTACTTAATTGTCCTTGGGCACTTGTAATTGAAGATATAATGGTGTCCAAGGAACTAACTAGTGAAAACCGTGAGGTTTCTCTAGTACCTCGTAAGTCTTGAACAATAACTCTAAGAGACCTCAACGTTTCATCATTTTTCATGTTTATATTTGTCGGTTGTGAGTTGGGGTATGGTGTGCCTTCTTGTGGTGGTGTCAAGTTTGGGTTTTCTCTAGGCTCCATGTTAATTAAGTTTGTTGCAATTTAGTAATGAAAAATATAGTTTATGTTTATTTTTTAAACATTTAAACAAATTAGGAAATTAAAAAAAAAAATGTGAGGAGAGTGCGGATGCCACGTCAACAAAATCCGAGAAGCAATTTGCTCAATATATCTTGAGAACGCATGGCGAGATCGGTCTATTAGTGAAATAGATCGACCACACCCCTCTTTTTGGTTTTTATGCAAAGGAATGTGCATGCATGCATTCCTAGAGCACGTGCATGTTCCTAGGAACATGTGTGCACTCTAGGAACATGTGCGCACTCTAAGAAG
Organism: Picea engelmannii; assembly: GCA_009831015.1. Lineage (NCBI taxonomy): Eukaryota > Viridiplantae > Streptophyta > Pinopsida > Pinales > Pinaceae > Picea > Picea engelmannii. The sequence continues at coordinate 59,209 of ML826584.1, forward strand.
GCATTCACATTCCTAAGAACATGCACACACTCTTATGAGTGCATGTACACTTTTGCTAAGGGGTTGACATGACCTCCTCCATGGCAGTTTAGGGGATGTCGAGCTTGTCACATCAAGAATGCATGCATGTTGTTAGGAACATGCATGCATTCATATGTGAGCATGTTTTTGATCACCCTATTACCACTTTTTTGTCCACCAACTTCATGCAAACACCCATATATATATATATATATATATATATATATATATATATATATATATATATATATATATATAATTTCGTTATTTTATATGTAATTTTAATATGCTTTCATTTAATATTTTTTTAATGCAATTTTAAATATGCTATATATATGATGATAATGATTTTCTTTAATATGTATGTTTAATCTCACATAGGTATTTTATTCTTTTATTTAATTCATTTATGCTTCGTTCAATTCTTTTATGTGTCATTGAAATAATTAAAAAATATAATAATTATATAAAACTATTATAAAGAAAACATCTCATTAAATAGTTGATTAATTATTTCTGATTGTTGATTAAATATTTCTGATTAATTAAAAGTAGTGTCACCTCTTATTTCACAAACAATATGGTCTTAAACTATTTTTTTTAATTTATAATATTAAAAAAATTAAATATATATTTTTAATATTTATAAATAACATTATAATTATTGTTTTACAAATTTAAAAAATATTTTAAAAAATTAAAATATTTTTTTTTATATTTATAAATAACATCATAATTAAATTAAATTTGTTAATGTAAATTATAATTCTAATACTTATGGACCAAATTACAAAACTAACCAAATATTCTAATTAAGCTAACACTTATTAACCAAATTACAGAACTAACCAAATACTCCAATTAAACTAACTCCACATCGAAATATGCATATAATATATTTTATATTATAATGATAAACGTAATCTTTGTCATTGCGTAAAACTGGCTTGGAAAGCATGATATCAAGACGTTAATTAATCTTTTGAAATGGATATACATTAATTAACTTAAGTTTTAATTCATACAAAATAAAATTA
>ML826584.1:63213-98513 GCA_009831015.1 Picea engelmannii
TTGTGTCAAAACCATGTAAATATATTAGCTTTCTTTTTCAAATATAATATTTTATAATAACTAAGCAACATCATAAACTTGACAAAACCCATGATGAACATTGCAAACTTGACATAACCCATGATGAACATTGCAATTGGACATAACAATTCCACATAAGTCAACTAAGATGAATATTGCATTATACTTTTTAGGAACATCACAATGAAATATAACCCTTGCGGAACATTAGAAAGAAATATAATCCTTCATGAGCATCGCAATGTGACATAAACATTGAAAAATGTACAATTAAAATTAGTAAAAAAATATGAACATCACAATGCAACATAACCATTGAGAATGTCATAATCGTACACAACCCTTATGGAATGTCTCAATGCAACAAAATTCTTTATGGGTATTGCAATCCGATGCAACCATTGAGGAACATAGAAATTTGACTTAAGTCAATCAAAATGAACATCACAATGTAACATAACCACAGTAAACCTCGGTCAACCATAGTAATATGGGTACCAATGGTCAACCATAGTCACCCATGGTTATGTTGATATACGCCTTGTGACATAACCCAACCCTTCATAAATGTTAGAATGCAACATAACCAATGAGGAACATAACATTTTCTTATAAGCTGACCAAGATGAATATCACAATGCATCATGACCATTCAAAAACATTTCATTGAAACATAACCCTTAAGGAATGTCAGAATGTATCATAAGCCACAATGAACGTTGCAGTATGATGTAACCATATACAAATGTAAGCATGTATCATAATCCATAATGAACGTTGCAATGCGATGTAACGATATTCAAATGTAGCAACTCAACATAACACAACAAAGATGAATGTTGCACAGAAACATAATCATAGGGGAACATCACAATCCAACATGACCTTAGACAAATGTTGCAATGTGACATAACCCTAGACAAATGTCGCAATGTGACGAAAGTAGACCATACTCCCTTAATGAACATCGTAATCCAATATAACCCTTCACAAACATCACAATGTGTTGAAAATAACCCCATGTTGTAATGTGACAAACATAACCCAACGTCAAATTGTGATGAAATTATCCTGTCACAGTAATGTGATGAACAAAACTTGACATTGCAATCCAACTTAACACTTGAAAAACATTGCAAAGTGACAAAAGTCAACCATAATCGACCATAGTCAATCATGTCCATAATGGACCATGGTTAACATAAGTCAACCATGATAAACATTGATATATGATATAACCTTTGAGGAACTTCACAATCTAATGTAATCCTTGAGGAACATCACATTGCGACATACCCATTGAGGAACACAATGATTCGACCTAAGTCAATCAAGATAAATGTTGCAATGCTACATAACCATTGAATAACATTGCAATCCAGCATATCCTTTCATGACCATTGCAATGTGACATAACTCTTAAAAAACACAACAATTCAACATATGTCCACCAAGATGAACGTCACATGTGACATATTCATTACGAAACATCACAAATGTGACATAACCCTTGATGAATGTTGTAATGAAACATAACCATTGAGAAACATAGTGATTCCATATAAGCCAATGAAGATGAATATCATGATGCATCATGACCATTCGGGAACATCACATTGAAACATAACCCTTAATGAATGTTGCAATGTGGTTTTATGGGGAATTTAGCTAAATCCTATAACACTGAAAACCTCTGCTAAACCTTCTTTTCCTTGTAATTTTGGGACGTGTTGTGTGGGTATTTTTATTTGAAAACTATTTCATATGTGTATCTTATGGATTCTTGAATTAGCTTCTATGACAATAAAATCTCTTCTCCTCTCTCAATTTAATTTGAAAGGAAAATAACACTTATACTCTAGCTCTCCATTAATTGGAAATAAATTTTTTTAAGCAAAAAAAGAGACTATGGATGTTCTATTCAGAATATACAAAATTTTCAGTCTAAGTCCTCATGAGGCCGCCACAAAAATGGAAACTAGACCTCTCGTCCCTGAACTTCTCAAAAATATTTCTAGCAAGGACTGTAAAGCTGACACGGTTTCAAATCCTATGGGTTGCCACTAAGTGGAAACTAGCCCACTAATAAGTAATAATCTGCAATAAAGCATCGGTCGAAACATAGTGGCCATTAAACTGAGAGTTTCGTAAAGAGACACAGGAAAAAGTGAAAACTTAGGCCCCTACATATCAGTCTAACTTGCTCCCTCCTATGCTAACCCTAGCCAAAAATTTTACCATGGTCATCATGGTTGCATGAGTGGACTGGGCTTCGCGCTTGCTTTCCAGTCGACACCTAGCGCTTTTGTTGTATTCCAGCCTCTCTTCGTCCTCGTCCATCGAAATCAGGTTTTTTCTGGTGCATGTTGTCTCCTTGCTTGCATCATCTTCAGCCCTCTATTTTTTGTGTTGGTCTTTGTCCTTTCCTGGAACCTGATGTCAAATTTTTCTTTGTAGAAAAGTTTGAATTTGGCCTCCAGTACCCAAATTTTCAGGTGGGTGGATCACATCTCTACTTGTTGATGGACCAAGACTTGGGCCACCATAGCTTTTGTCATCTAATACACCTCCACCAGTTGGAAGAACTTGGTGTCCCTGGTGCGGTATTGCCCCGGTTTGGGGACCCATTCCTTCATAGACTCCATAATTTATTGTCCGACGTACTCTTCCTTTTTCTCCAAAATTCCTCTTAGACTCTACCGATTAATCCTTTCTCCTCTACTAAGAAAAGGTTTTGATATCTCGCCCTGAGCCCTCTATATTCCTTGGCCACACAACAATTGATCACTGGAGGAGTTCCTATCAGGAGACCCCCTCCTCCTTTCCTTGGATACACTACTCTGGACACCGAAGGAGCCGACTTTTCTTCATCCATGGATCGACGGAACCCAACTTCCATCTTTCTAGACTTAGATCGGGCATCTCTCGAAGCCAACCCGCTATAATAATCCTTGAGGGAGGTGAGATATTTCTCTACCCTTGATGACTAGTTGAATCCAATCTTAGGGCAGTGGCTCCACCTGCACTCCTTCTTTCTCTCGTAGAGATTTTTCTGACTGTAACGGTATATCCATCTCTATAACTCAAAATGACTTCAGCATGGAATTGCATCTGCTTGGGGATCGATGAACCTCATATTCTTATTGCCAGGGTTATTTTCTCACATGGAATTGTCCCTATACTTTCTCCATTTAATTCCATTATTTCCACTGCTGCACCAGATCCTACGGGTTCTGGGCCGATTTCCCCTTCCCATAATTTCTCCTGGTGTGGATGGGTACGACTCATTCGATATTCCCTCATCGATCGTTGGATCATTCCAAATGGGGTACTATGTCGCTTTTTCATAAATTCCTTCCTTGTTTTCTAGTGATGGAAGGTGGGGTATCAGACTGCTCCACCTAATGCCAAAAATACTTGTGTCCGGCTCTCCGTGTGGATCATGGTTACACCTGGGTTTCTGATAGCCCTCGCAAGGCATGTTCGTCGCCACTTGTCTTGTCAAGTCGTTGGGTGTCGAGACAGTTAAGGCATGTCAGGTTATCCCTGAATTCTCTTGTACCCACGTTTGCGAGGTAGTTAGTAGTCGCATTGGACCAATGCCTGACATGGCTTGGGATAATTGTCAACGTGCCTCAGATTGGCATTGCCACCTCTGCGAGCCTGGCTGACCATCTCCAATGCTTTGAAACTTTGTCTTGTAGGGATCCATTGATGATTTTTCCAAGTACGGAAACTAGCAATTTGGAATCACCTTCAGCTATGATCGTCGTGTATCCCTGAACCTTCACCCATTTGTAACACCCTTGTTTCCCCCAGCTTGTAATTAATCATTAATTATAATTACCATGCTATGGCATGGGAACAATGTAAATGTATTATGGTTTAAACTTCCAATGACTTGCTGTGGGGGTGAAGCCTCAAAGTACTGGCCATGATATCATTAGAGGAAAGAGTGAGGAGATTGTAGAGAGGGTCAATTATTTCAAATGACCCAAACTCCCTTTGTTGATATAATGAGCCTCTTAGGATCCCAAGGAGAGAAATCAGTTAATGGAAAAAAAAAGGACTAGTGGTTGAGCAATCAACCATCCCCATGAATGGAAGCATGGTCCAGCTGCAGAAAGTCATCCCAAAGTACCGCAGGGTCTGCTAGACCAAGCTGACCTGAGTTCTCTTCTGACAGAAGGAAAAGGATGGGTCGAGAACCATATTGGGAAAAGATACATAGAAAATAGAGACAAGGAAAAATATATAGATAGGGAGGAGAGCACACAGAGCTCTCCTGAGGATGATGAACATAAGGTCATGAGCTTGATGTTGAGTGATCATATGATAAACCTCGCCAAGGCCATGATAGAGAAAGAGATCTTTGAAAGTTTGCAGAGAAGAGAACCCGAGAAGAAGCTGAGACAGAGAAAGAATCCTTGAGAAACTGTGAGAGTTCCCTGGTGATATCATGGCTTGGCAGAGGGTGGCCAGAGTGCTAAGAATGAATTCCTTTGAGCCTATGGTTGGGTGGAGAGGTGAACAAACACCCACAGTTAGTTAGTTGGTTGCCACCTGTAATAGATAAGTATTCTCATATCCTGTGTAATTTGACTGTAACTGTAGTTTAAAGTTGGATATCATGTGAATGCTTCAAGGATGTGCATGTTTGCTTAATGGTTATACTGTATCCCTTCTATTTCTACTTGATTGTGTATTTAGGCAAGTAAGAAATTTTATGGTTCGGACATGACTTGTTCTCATAATTCCTTGAACCCTGTGGTGACTTAAACTAGAGCAACGAATTGTGAGTTCGTCGACATTGGGCACAGTTTCACATGTGCATGTTGACACTCCTATTCGTTCTGAGTTCCTTGGAGGAAGGAGTCTATTAAATCTCAGGAGAGATAGTGCACATATGCATAGGCTCTCTGTGATGCAGGCAGAGACCGAGAACCCTTAAGTTCTAGAGTTGATAGATGAGCATAAGAGGTGCGCGAAGGATTTATCTAAGCGTTGAGTTCAAGAGAATTAGCGAAAAATAATTAAGTGTTTAAAGAATTGATAGAACTCAGGTAGAATAGCAAGTTTCAAGCCCCTAAAGGAGAGATCATTTTTTTTGAAAGACAAATGGATGAGATTAGTTAGGGAGAAGCCAAGGTTCTTCACGATTGTCGGATCTGGAGAAAGAATGTAGGTGTTAACCCTTAGAACCCTTTGGACTTCACGGGTCCGACGAATCAAGCATATTCGTTGCACAGGAGGTCCAAAGTCCCAAAGTTAATATGGGCCATAGATCTGAGGATGCCCAGGAACTATCCCGATCGTCAAATCTATGATATAGTTAGTCCGGCGTTGACGACTTCGGGAGGGTAGAGGTTTGGTAGCACCAAAATCACTGAAGTCCCAAAGTCTCGAAGTTGAGGTGGACCATGGATCTAAGGATCCTTCGGGATCCCTCACAACCGTTCGATCATGGGGACGCAAGCAGCAACATCGAGATCCTGTGGGAACCCATGTGTCGAGTGATGGGGTTGTCAGGTGTCCCTCTCGGAGTGGTGCACATTGTGATCCAAAGGACCCTTGAATGGAAGTTACGAGCCGAAGAGACAAATCATATCTAAGTCGTCCAAGCCAAAGGGACAGGTGTCGTCAGATCCTGCACTTCGGGTGAAATCACTTCGAGAGAAAAGGGGATGTGTTGAACAAGAACTCCCAAAGGCTGGAGAGCCAAATTTCATCTGAGCCTTCCATCAGCTGAGGACATGTGTCAGTAGATCTTCCATTTCGGGAGATAGCCAATTTGGAGGAAAGTGGGGTCACACAAGTTGAGAACTCTCAAAGTAAATCGTGACCATCGATTTGAGAGAGACACGGATCGAAAGATCGTCGACTTCGAGTGAAATCACTCTGAGAGAAAGCGAGTGGGGAGAGGTTGAAACTCCCGAAGCCCGAAGAGTCGAAGTAATTTATAGTTGTCGATCTGCGGGAGACACGCGTCAGCAGATCACATACTTTGGAAGTGAGGAGAAAGCAACGTGGAGTAGAGGGACGCCCGAAGTGGATCCCCACCATCGAATGAAAGGGGCATGTGGCGCACAATCCTTAACTTCGGAAGAAAACACTCTCGGAGAAAAAGAGTTGGAGTTCTCGGAACTCCTGAACGTCGAAACCCCGAAGAAGATCATAATTGTCGATCATGAGGGACGCGTGGCACTCGATATGTAACTCTGGGTACGGAGTAATTCATAGGGAAAAGGTGTAGGAATGTTTGAGACTCCCGAACGCTGAAGTCCTGAAGTAAAACAGGGTCATCGAAATCCCTGAGGACACGCGGCGTCGGATCGTGAACTTAGGAGGTTTGCCACTCCAGAGGATTCACGTGGCGGTCGTCTTGGTGCCTATTTTCTTGGCATCCGGTCATAGCCCGCGGTCATATGCAAATATAGGGGGATGAAGGAACCCAAAGAACTTGGGAGAGGATATCTGCCAACTCTGAGCTCGTTTCGGAGCATGGAGATCGTGGCTGGAAAGCTCTGAAAGAGCAGAATGGAATAGAGACCTTGAATGAGGGTATTGATTCTCCTAAGAAGAGAAAAAAATTGATTCCCCACCGTGGGTGTGTTACACCATTGCAACCCTGCCAATAATCCCTCAATTTATGGCTCGTTGTTGGTAGTATGTCCCAGACAGACTGTGTACATGCTTACTATATCTCCTTGGGCATCCCCAATGATTCCTCCAGCCCCTCCCAATCCCGGGTTCCCTTTGGACACCCCATCAAAATTTAGTTTCAAAGAGCCCTAGGGGGGGCTCCCAAGTCACTCCCCCCAGCTGACGCGAAATATGGTTGTTTATTGAAGGGATCAACGACTTTCCTTCCCGGGGGTTCCAAATGGCTAACAGATATTTCTCCTTCCTTAATACTGTGAGGTCTTCTATTTTCCAAGGGATTTGGGTGATGGTCTCCCAAATATTATTTATGATCCCTTGCATTATCAGGTCTAGTGGCAGTGCCTTGTTTATGAATATTCTTTCGGGTTCCTGGTCTTCCAAATGTTCCAGAGGAGGAGGTCTGGAAAGAGCGTCCACAAACAATTCATAATTGGCTTCTGGTATGGATTTATTCTCTAGTCTTAAATTGTCTTTGTGGTGTCTTGTATGTTTCGGTCTGAGATTCCGAAGAGTGCAGGCTCTATGTCCCATAATTCTGAATCCAGTGGGCACAAGTTGAGGAGGTGGTTGAGCGTTTATTCCCTCTGGTTGCATAGCAGACAAATTGATGGGCCTTCAAACACTCTCTTAATTATCCTGTCCCATGTTAGAGATTTTTTGTTGGCTGGTATCCATAGAAAGGTGGCAACTTTCAGCCATAAATGAGGGTTCTAGACCTTGGACCATAGTAGGATATCGGGTTCGATTCATAGACCCATGACTTGTTATTAAGCTTCCTTGGTGTGGAAGTTCCCATCTCCCCTTTTCCCCCATCTGAGGATGTCCCAGCCCTTCCTATTGGGAGGTGGGTAATATTTCAGAACATTCATCGTGACTTGAATAGGGGAATCGTTCCATTCTATAGGCCATTCTATTTGGCGGGATCCAAGATTTTGATCTCCCCGAGCCCTGATGAGGGTGATCCTCCTAGTACTGAGCGACTTTCGTCCTGCCAACCCCTAACATATTTTCTTTGATTGTTTGTAGTCGTTTGTTTGAGCTCAGTGTCGGCCTTTGTTCCCATGCGTATTCCCAGAAAAGGGTTGACTAGCCATCATGAAGCTCCTAGAAACTCTTATTTTGAACCAACTCTCTATTTTTTCAAGCGTAGTTCCATATTAGCGATCTCGATCTTTCTCCTTCCAGCCGAATCTAGTCTTGAGTGGAGATGTATTTGGCATATTTCCCTTGCCAAATCCTGGCCTAAAGCACTATTGGTTTTTTGATCCATCTCCAAAAAAAAATTGATGTTAGGGCCTAGCTCAGCCTTTGGGAATCTTTTAACCTTAAACCTCCTTATGCCTTTGGTTTACACATTTTTTCCCAGGATACAAGGGCCCATTTTCTTTCTCTCTTCGGTCCTCCCCATAGGAATTTTCTCTGTAAAGAGTGAATTTTCTGATATATGTACTTGGGCACTGCCAACACAGAGAACAAATATACCGACATAGCCATTAGGACTGATTTTATCATTAAAATTCTTCCCTACAGAGTGAGGAATCTGTGTGTCCAACAATTTAGCCTATTTTCCACTTTGGTTAGTAGTTCTTTCCACCCCAAATTTATTATATCCTTTTCCAATAGGGGGGGGCCTAGGTAGCACGAAGGTAGGGAGGATATTTGGAATCCTAATATTCTAGAGATTTTCAGTTGTAGGATATTCGGGGAGTTAAAGAAAAGTATGTGGGATTTTTCCAAGTTAAGTTGTATTCTCGAGGTAGATAGAAAGACATCTAGGGATTTCTTGATGGCTCTGGATTCTTGTACCATGGGCTTCCTGAGGAAGAGGGTGTCATCGACAAATTGAAGGTAGGTTAGTGGCTTTGTTTGAGGGGCGATTTCTATCCCTCTCAGGTGGCTTTCTCTCTATTATTGCTTCAAGAATATCCCTAAACCTTCTGCGAGGTTGATGAAGAGGTAGGGAGAAAGGGGCTCTCCCTATCTTAAACCCTGAGAGTCATTAAAGGTTGGAGAAAGGGAGGCATTCACTAGATTTGAAAATAAAGTCGAGGAAGTAAGGGACAATATCCAATGTATCTAGGAGGGGTTGAAGCCAAAGGCCCCCAATATGTCTTTTAGTAAGCTCCAATTGATTCTATCATAGGCTTTGGACAAGTCGAGCTTTAGGAGCATCCCTGATTTTTTGTTAGATTGTAGGGATTGTATGGTTTCATGGGTAATTAAAATGCCATCTAGAATTTGTCTACCTTCTACAAAACCCCCTTGTTCAGGCGAAATAATTTTCTGAAGGATGGGTTTCAATCTTATAGCTATGATTTTGGTTATAATTTTGTAAACAACATTACATAAAGAAATGGGTCGATACTTATCTGTTGTGTTTTCTTCCTTTTCCTTCTAGATCAGGGCTAGGAAGGTGGCATTGAAAGCTTGTAGTATTGAACAAGAGGTTTTGGCTTCCTCCACCGCTTCCCATAAGTCTTTACCGATAATGCTCCAACAAATTTGGAAGAAATTTGTTGTGAACCCATCCGGCTCCAAGGCTTTCCTTGTGACATTTCCTTCATCGTTTCTTACACCTTTGTCAGAGTCACTTCCCTCAGTGGGATTTTGTTGTGGTATTATGAGACTAGTTTTGGAATAGACTGTAAGATTAGGTTAGTGGTTTCCCTTCGGTCTTGAGGAGGCTATGTGAGCAGCAATCTAAAATGCACCTTGAGGTGTTGCTCTATGTCTTCATTCATTTCGAGGATCACCCCTTCATTCGTTTTTAGGGAGTGTATCCAGTTGTGGTTTCGATGTTGGAGGAGGGAGTTGTGGAAGAATTTGGTATTCTTGTCTCCCTCTTGTAGCCAAAGCATCCTGGATTTCTGTCGGAACATAATTTCCTCTTGTTGGTCCCTTTCTTCAAGCTTCTCTCTAAGGGTCGATTCTCATTGTTGCCTCTTTGGATCGAGCCCCTCTTGGTTTATTTCTCGTTAAACTTGTTGCATATTCCCCTCCAGGTCTCGTTTAGCCACTTGAATATTTCCAAATACTTCTTTATCCCACTTCTTGAGGATTATTTTTATATGTCTCAACTTTTTTTGGAACCAAAACATTTTTGTTCATACAACTCTTGGTTCTCGCCCCACCATTATTTCACCTTTTGCATGAATTATGGGTGTCTGGTCTAGAATTTATCAAATATAAAGGGCTTTGGTCAGGGGCCTCGACCATCCAACCATCTCAGGGAGATTGGCCAATGATCTAAACCATAAATAGGTCTGATCTCCCCACCTATAGTTTGTTTTTGTTGTAAAAAGGGTTCTGAAACCAGAAATCTATCTAGCCTTTCTGCTATATAATGCGTCCCTCATCTTCTGTTGCTCCAGGTATATCTACCTTCTGAGGGGATTATGTCGATTAGCCTTAGTTGTCTAATGAGTTCCTTGAAGGATTGGTCCTCCAAGCTAAGACACCCTATGCTTCCTTTCTTGTCTTCCATGTAGGTTATCATATTAAAATCCCCTCCTACAATCCATGGTTGATCTTCCATGCTTGTTCCTATCTCCTTGAGCTCGCTTATTGATCCAGATTTAGGAGCAGAATGAACTGATTAACAGACTGAAAAAAATAAACATAGAGATATGAAGAATAACAAAGATATCCAGTGAACAATATCTTCTATTGAATAATGAAATAGGCTAAAACTGTAAAACTGTAGAACTAAAACACTAGCTCGAATGGTGGTAGCTATCTATGAGAAGAGATGTGGATTCTATGCGCATCTGTCTGAGTAGAATGAATTACAATGAGGCCCTAGAGGCATTTTTGATATTACTCATGAATGCCAAAACCCTAGACATTCAAAAACCTAACCCTAGGAGGTGAAACATCAAAATTCATGTGGGCCCCTATGGGTAAGTTAGTACCTCAACTTCCTGGGGTCGTAACTTTTGCATAAGACCTCTATTTTAGGCACGTGATATCCTGTTGGAAAGGTATTTCAGATAACTAGACATTTCTTCATCAAAATATAACTCCATCTATAGTTTGACTATGGAGAGAAAAAAAAAACATTGTTTAGGCTTCTAAAATGACCCTGGAAGTACAACAAGATGTGCTGACATGAAAACATACAAAATAAGACAGTTGGATTAGGTGAGAGGCCACCAATATCCACCTGGAAGATGTGTGGGGCTTTAGACAACCCCAGAAGTGTAGAACCCACAATTACAAACAAGTACAGAAGAACGTGTTGAACTAAAAATGGACAAGAGGAGCCAATTGGAATAGGTGGGTGGCCACCAATAGCCAACTGGATCAATCCTCTCCCCTTAGGAAGCAATGGTTTCCATTGCGTTGAGTTCCCCCATTGGGTGAGGAAACTTCTGCTGGATTTGGCCGAACTTTGGTGGTAGCGACAATGGCACTAGGTTCAACATCGATAATCTACTTCCCTCCTTCAATATTTGATTCGGAATTAGAATCAGCCTCTGACTCGGAAGCCTTAAGTTCATCCATGAGTTACTTCTTGGAGTGGCATTCTTCAGTGATGTGCCAAGGGATTTTATGGTACTCACACCATTTTCAAGTTTCCTTCTTCGTCTTCTCATTTCCCTTCTTGTGTTGCGTCTTGGATTGGTTGTCCTGAGGGCGACCATCTCGACTTGGTCCCTCGTTGTGTCAGTTGGGGCCACCTTTTCCTTGCTTCATCTATGAGGGGTTTACAGATCCAAACTCTCTCCTTTTCTACTTAAATTTATGTTCAATCTTGACAACGTATCTATAAGTTGTGCCCAATGAGGTGATGTCCAGAAACTCCATTTATGTTTGAATGTATATGCAAACAACCGCGGTATTTGAGCACCAGATGACACTCAGAGTCTTTGATACCCAATTTGGTGTGCAGGGTATGGAAAATATTGGTGAAATATGGTACTGTTTGGTCCCTTTCTTGACGTAGGGTGGTCCATCTATTGTACTGGTCCTCGTAGCTTCCAACATGGTAGTATTGTTCTTTAATGGCATCCTGGAAGGATTCCCATGTAGGGGCTACCACAAACATTGCAGATTCCTCTACGACCCTTTGCTCAGAGTAAGTATCCTGCCAGTCTTTAACATGGGGAATGACCTTGAGGAGTGCAAAAGTGATCTTTTCCCTATCGAAAAAATTGTGGACCAAAAATACTCTTCGAGCATATTCAACCATTTATCTACAACATCTGCATCTATCAATCCTTCAAATAATGGAATATCGAAATTTACATGTTCCATGAAGGGGGTTGCATGGTCGTTTGATAAAGATGCTTCTCCTATGGGCAGTTGTCGAAGGATCTGTGCGAAGTTGTCCATCATTTCGTTCCTTTGTCACGCGAGGACTTCCTCAAGCAACATTTTAATAGGATCTCTTGCTCCATCATATTTCTTTTTGTCCTCCATGGGTTGTTGTCGAGCTCGACGTGATTGATCTTACAATGTCTCAATTGGTTCGAGTCCCAACTTCTTGTACCCAGATCTTGTCGGGGACATGCACGAAGAAAAACAAATGAAGAGCAGACCACTCTGATACCATTGATTCGGATTTAGGAGCAAAACGAACTGATTAACAAACTGAAGACAATAAACACAGAGATATGAATAATAACACAGATATCCAGTGAACAATATCTTTTATTGAATAATGAAATAGGATGAAACTGTAAAACCGCATAACTGAAACACTTGCTCAAATGGTGGTAGTTATCTCTGAGAAGAGATGTGACTGCTACGCACATCCGTCTGAGCAAAATGAATTAAAATGAGGCTCTAGAGGCCTTTTTTCCATTACTCATGAATTCCAAAAACCTAACCCTAGGAGGTGAAATGTCAAAACTCATGTGGGCCCCTATGGGTAAGTTGGTACCTCAACTTCTCGGGGTCATAACTTTTGCATACGACCTTTGTTTTCGGCGCGTGATAGCCCGTTGGAAAGGTCTTTCAGAAAGCTACACATTATGTCATCAAACTCTAACTCTGTCTATAGTTTGACTATGGTGAGACAAAAAAAACACTATGTAGGCCTCCAAAACGACAGTGGAAGTACAACAAGATGTGTTGACATGAAAACATACAAAATAAACCAGTTGGATTAGGTGAGTGGCCACAAATATCCACCTGGAAGATGTGTGGGGCTTCAGATAGCCCCAGAAGTGTAGAACCCACAATTACAAAGAAGTACATAAGAACGTGATGAACAAAAAACAGACAAGAGGAGCCAGTTGGAATAGGTGGGTGGCCACCAATAACCAACTAGATCACTTACGAAATCTCTCTTGTCTCTCGGAGCTTGGGTACCATAGACCTGCAAGATTGTCCCTTGATCCGTAGACCGTATGATCTTGTATGATATGGTCATTATCCTTTTTTACTAGGATTTCAGCTCCAGTCTGATTTTCCTCGAGTTCCAGAGGAAGGCTAGACTCCCAGAGGCCCCTCCACTTCTGAGAATATGAACTCATAGGATTTCCATATTTTCCTTGCTATGGACTCCATGATTTTCTTATTGCACTTAGTTTCTTGCAAATTAACTAGGTCCATATTTTCTTGCTTCATTCTGTTTCTCAAGATTTTGTGTTTTGCAGTGCCATTAAGACCCCTAATATTCCATGAAAGAATCTTCATAATTAACTTTTGGTTTGAGGGAGGAAACACTTGTCTAGTAGTCCCACTACTTTGTCCAAATCTATGAGAAGAGCCTTTGTTTCTTCCAAAACTTGCTTATGTGGCTTTCAACCTTTTTTCGTTTCTTCGCCTCCAGATTTCTTGGGTTCTTTATGGGATTCAACTTTATACCCAAGTTTCCAGTCGATGAAGATGGATTGTCTATAATTGGTTCTTTTATTTTTTTCCTGAGCAGATCTCCGTGGAGCTGACGAAGTTGTCCTACTTGCATACTATTAATTTATTTTTCCCCATGGACCTCTATTACCGTCTGCAGGTCCACCTCCATGCCTTCTGATTCGAAGGCTTGCTTAAGATCTTCCTTCATTGATTCATCTCGCAAATCTTCTAAAGCCTCCTCCTCTTGCATCTGGACTTCTCTCCTCTCTGTTGCTAGGTTTTCCGTGCTTTCCTCCATTTTTCGACGTTTCATTTTTTCTTCTTGTTTTGTCTCGGTATTCTCTTGGTTGGGAAGTTTCTTCTCTATGTCAAGTCGCTCTTGTTGTGAGTGGGAAATCCCTCTACAGAATAGCACTTAGGGTTTTATCATGCATGCAGAAAAGACCTAAAGATTCCTACTTTCTACCGTCATCCCGGACCTAATCCCCATTATTCTTAAGCAAATACGTATTTAAGAAGATCAAGTGAGCATACCTTATTTCGGGTGTCTGATATCGATCCTTCTTCACTCTTGGTCGCTCTTTGACTGCAGCTCTCCTCCCAAGGCTGACCTGCATTCACACAAGACAAACAAAGAACTCCACATGCATTTGATCTACAGATTAATGGGTTAGAGATTTAATCAACATGTATGCAATAAACCATGAAAACCTCATATGGTGGGATGGGAAAAGTACTTCTTTATTATTAACTTCATTAAATCAACTTACCATGATGAAGTCGACCACTGCTCCACGAACCTAGTCCTAGGCTCCTCTTCAACTGTCCTCCAACTTCTTTGCTCTATACTTCTCTTTGCACAAGGATGCCTAAAGGTTGGGACAAAGAGAATGCGCAATTGGGTATAGTTTCTTTACTATGGTTCTCCTCTTCCAAATGGGACCCCTAACCCTTCTTTTATAGGCTAGAAGAAGCTAGGTATTTGGTCTAATTTCCGGCCATGCATGGCCGAAAGGTTTAGTTAACTTACCCAAAGCTGTGTGTTTCGTCAACAACTTTCCTTTCTTCGTGCTTTTGTAGGTACACGCGGGTTGTCTTAGGTCAGCTAGCATGTACACACGTACAGTAATGTAGCAGGGTGCGTGGGCCTTTATAAAAGGGGTTTTTAAGAAGAGTTGTTCAACAGTGTTTTGGCAAAGAAGGAATCTGAGATGGCCTGATGCCAGGTAAGCATGTCTGGTGCAAATTAGGGTTATAAAAGATGCCCCCTAATGTGTAAGGTCAGAAGAGCATATGATGGCCGAAATACATTAACAATATTCACCGATGTGCCAAACAAGTGAGCCAAGGGACCAGAAATCGGGAGGTGTCGTCTGCAAAAATAATAATTGTCTCACCAAGGCGGGCATACCCATGCTCGGGATAAAATAAAATCATGGCTACCAATCAAATACATTGTATATCCATGTCATATAACTATATAAAGTGTAGCCGCGAGCAATACACAACCGAGCTACATCTCGAAATCAAAAAGATATACGTGTAGAGTATCCATCATCTTAGAAGCTGATAAGGCCTGATGGCTGGAGATGAGGTCTTCAGAGCTTGAGCAACAAATTCAAAATCTTCAAAATTCAGGTAGGAGTGTAATATGAGTGTATGACTTCACTACCCAGAGGTCTTCAACGGCTCGTCAGTCATGGACTAGAGAATCTTGATGATCAGACTGAAGGCTTCATTGATTTTGAACAAAGACTTGATTGGACGTTCAGGATGGTCGGGTATGAGGGCAAGAGACAAACTACAGAGGGGCTGACTCAGGCTTGGTAAAAACTTCCCTTGGACAATAGCACGATAAATGATGAGACTCGGGAAGCATGGCATTAACATAATTTTACGAGGCAGGAGGCAATGCAAACTCTCCATATGTTTGGAAGAATAACCAAATGGAGGACACAGCTCTATGTAGCGAGAACAACTTCCTAAGGTCATATTAAATCCCAGAGTTTGATGAACAAACGAACAGATGTGCTTTATCCAAGGGTGACTCATTATGCTGCCGATAAAGAAAATACTTTTTCCTTCCTCTTTTTGGGGTATATTTGATTTTTTTTTTGTCTTTTTCAATAATTTTGGAAAAAGAATAAAAGAATGTTACGTTACAAAGGAGGAACGAGTGTTGCAAACATACAAGTTCAAGGCGTAGGGACAAGACTGATGTTCAAAGTAAGGACACTCGGAAAAAATCCTCTAGGGGCCAAAGGTGTCAAGACACAGAGGCAAAGTGCTACAGGGCTTGCGTATAAGGCATGCTTTAGATGGTTCAGTTGAGAGAAACATGGAGCCGGCATTAGGCCAAAGACGTGGGTGTGCAAATGTGATTAATAAAACACACAATGGTAACGTCCTTCGATGTGAGTTTAACGAGCCCAGAGAAGGTAAGCTCGGTGGTTTTTCATATTTAAAGAGTCTGAAAAAACATAAAAGGAGACTCCACTGGAGTACCTTTTTCGAAGGTAGTCTAGTTGGTTCGAAAAAGGGGTAAACTAGCACCGACAAGACGTCTATTCAAAACCATTTTAACAAGTGTGATACAAACAAGATCACTCTGCCATTATTTCATTTTTAAGGAGTTTGAAAAAATATTAATTATGGACTCCGTCAGGAATGTTCTTTTGGACCATTTTAACAAGTGTGAAAGAATAAGGTCACTCGACGATCTTTTCAATTTTAGGGAGTCTGAAAAGAGCTTAAATGTGAACTCTGTGGGGCTTCCTTTTCGTACATTTAGTCCCTCAGGCCCAAAAAAGGGTTAAAATGATACCTGAAAGTACTCTTCTAGAGAATTGAAGTTCCTTAGAGTATACCTTTGTTCGTACAGTTGACCATCCGGACCGAAAAAGGGGTAAACTACCGCCGGACAGACGTGACTTTAAATTTCAGTTTAATGAGCGTGAAAGGCCACAAGATCACTCGACAATCTTTTCATGTTTAGAGGGTATGAAAAGGGCTTAAAAGAAGACCCGTTATGTTTTTTGGGAGTCCCGAGGGTGAGGTCAAGAGTGAAAAGGAATCATGCAAATGAGGCTCAAACTCGTAATCAAGAAAAACAACAAGGACTCTCGAGCCTACATTCATTAGTGACAGCATGGACACCATAACGCAACTAGGATCTACCTAGGGAATCCATGTTCTAGTAAGCTCTACCACCAAATCGCGACACTTCTAAAGTAGCAATGATGGTTTCATGTCGCAACCTGATGGGATCGATCCTATGGCAAAGGGATAAAGACAACGAGATACAAAAGTCGGGGTGGAAACCTAACCTACATGCTCAAGTTGATCATCTGAGGTTTTTCCCATGGATCGTCAAAAGTGACCCAAAACTCCAAAAAAATGTCCTGATACCCGATCATACCCTTCCAACGCAACTCCTGAAACACTCTAAATGGTTTTCAGTTTAAAGAAAATGATAAGGGGGGCCAAAAAAGTGACAAAAAGGGGCCAAAAAGTCTATAAATAGAAGTTGGTAGCTCATTATCACCATTATTGATTTGGAAATTGACTCTGGAGAAAAAAACCCCCTTTAATAAAAGTGGTGATTCCGGGAGCTACAGTGGACGAAATGACCATCTGTCTAGACCAAGTAAGTATAAACTCTCTCCTCTTGCAATTTAAATCTTTATTTGTGCTTTTGGTTTCAAGTTTTGGGGGGGGCGTCGACCTTCAAAAGGTCGGCCCTAGGTCCACGTGGGTTGTCTTATGAAAGGCCATGTGTACACTCGGGCAGAGGAAAAACTGCATGTGTGTACACGCGACTGTCATCGTTACAGCCCACGTGGACCCCTTTAGTTAATGAAAAAAAAATTAAAAACAAGGGTTAACCCTCCTGAACATGGTGTTTTGCAGGATGTATGTTCACTAGAGGGAAAGAGAGCATGAGTAGATTAGTGAGTTGGTCAGGGAAGACCCCAATGTTGTTGCTGCCTTAATGCAATGTGGATTGTTCAAGTTCTTCCTATGTCCTTTTATGCGAGCACAACCTAGGCTATTGAATCCCTTGGTTGATTATTGGCATCCCGACATAGAGGCCTTTATGTTAGAAGGAAAGTCATTGGTGCCTACTACAGAGGACATATATTTTTTGATTGGCCTCTCCAGGAGAGGGGAACCAGTCAATTTTCGGACATTTCCTTCAGGGCCTCATAACATATCGGAATTGATAGGACTTTATTGTGAGGCTGGTACAGCCCGATCGAGCTCACAAGTGCCCATAAGCAAGATCACGGACTTATCAATATAGGCGATTGTGTTGCTTATTGGGCGGATGATTGGTTCTACGGATCTACATCAGGCGTCCTGTGCATAGATGAACTGCACAGTCCAGTGCTTAAATGCACATATATTTGACTGGAGCACTAAACTGCTCGATTGTATGAAGAGGCAACTGACACATTGTCGGTCACGGACGCAGAGGAACTTCGGGTTCGGGACGATTCTATGCTCTTTCTTCTTTGAAAGAGTTATTAGTTTCAATCCTCGAGTGGTGGTATGAGGACATCAGGCCTCTCTTCTTGTGGTTTGCAGATGGGCAGTGTTACTGCCACGACAGGGTGGTGGAAAGACCAATGAGTCATTTGATGACGATTTATTTGCTTGGTTGTCGTGACAGATCCCAGTCATAGAATATTACCCTTATGCTGGGATTGATTTCTCGAGAGATCCTGAGATACTGGTACCTCCTGGCGAGGAGCGAGGAGAGATGGGTCAGTTTGCATTGTTGTTTTGTTTTTTTTTTTTGTTTTTTTTTTGTGAAACATATGTAATTTTTATATTGTTTTTTTATATATCATTTTTTTTATACCAGAGTATTTGACAGATATGTGTCTATTATATGTAGATGTGGGACCAGTGCGACCTGCGGATTATGTGAGGAACATGCATCGTCCTCGGCCAGGGGCCGCACCTGCCGCTGTAGGGGGACCATCAGCAACAGGAGAGCTTCCAGCTAGTGAGGCTGAGAGGGTTTTGAGACGAGTCGAGCGAAACTTTACCTCTCTCACCCACACAGTCCCTATGGCAGAGATTGAGGATCTGTCACCATCTATGCAACCTCATGTAGTGGGGGCACCATAGCGGTGGGTCCAACTGTTTCGGCATTTGAAAAACGTTGTTGATCATTACAACAGGGCCCACAGGCCCTGACCTTAGTTAGTCTAGACTTTTCATGTGTCGAGAGCACTACTTGTATATATTTTTTGAGGGCATAAGCCCCATGACTCGTTACTGGTCATACTTTTGAGGCGCTTGAGTCCACCTATGTACTCTAATGATTATGATATTATATATGGATTTTTATGTCTTTTTGTGTCTTATGGATCATATTTGCCTTTAAAAATGTATTTATATGTTTATGTGTATGTCTTTTTATATGTGTGTGAGATGCCAATCTAAAATTTGATTAGCTAGAGTATATGTAATTTGGTTTAATCTCCTAGGAACATGAAAATATGTAATATAATCAAAGCTTCATTCTAAGAGATGTACCCTAAGGAATCATCGGTGTAAAGTCGGATCATGAACATGGTAGACTCTATTTAACTAAGACACAACCAGCTGAGCGTCTAAATAGACCCGGAGATGAGAGATACCAAATGACAGGGCGTCATGAAGCAACTCAATAACTGCACTGCACTCAGCGACATTGTTTGTGGTGTCACCTAAGCATATACCTCCGGAAGATAGTAACTAGCCTCGAGGTGTAAAAATTACCCAAGCTGCAGAGCCAAGCCTCCGAGTGTGCCGACTAGCATCATCTGTGTACCCAATGAACACCTTTGATTCACTTGACATCCGCCACAGTGACGAAAGATAACATCAAAAAATGACACGTCCATAATACTAAAAGAAACTAGAAAACTTCTAGCCTAAGCGTAGATCGCAATGACTCACTTTGAAAATCACACACAAACAAATTAAAATTGGACTCTCACACTTGTATAAAACCCTATAAAAGAAAATGTTGAGGAAAACTTCTTAATGAAAAAGAAAGCTATTGTTGTGATCAAACCTAAGTTACTGACCGCTATGATAGAGACTCAAAAACCTGAGAGGTATAACTCTTGTCAAAGGAAAGGATGATTGCCTCACCTTCGACAAAAAATTTCTCCACAGGCACACTGCTGACAATTCAACAGCAAGTGTGTGCACACGAGCTGTGTAAAGTCAGAGCGTGTGTACATGTGTGTTGGCCTTATACATGCCGCGTGTATCTCTGAAACTCTGAGACAAATGAAATGCCAAGCAATCCAGCCTAGGAAGAGACCACTGGTATTGAGAACCAGGATCTCTTGAAGACTCAGACACTTACTTTAACAGAAAAAAGAAAACAATTCAAGGAAAACTTCATAGAACAAACCAATCTGAGGTGAAACCTAAGCTATAGACTGCAAACAACAAAGACTAGAAAGAGTTCCATAAAACCCCTGAGAAGGACTATTTCTGATAGGGAAGAGGATGACTGCCTCTCTAAAAGAAATTTTCTGGAATCATACACGCGACTGACACTTCCTCAACTAGCATGTACACGCGGGCTGTGAGAAGGTAGGGCGCGGGTACACGCGTGCAGACCTTATACAGGTCGCGTGTACCTTTGTGGATCTCGGAAAAGAAAAAAAATGCAGTCAAGCAAAGAAATAGAGATAATTGTTATGGAAGACTAGAATCTTTGTTAGCTCAGACTTTTGCAGAAACTTTAAAAACAAGGAATGAAACTAGTTTTTAAGAATACCCAAAAAATATTCCCAGAAACCCTAGAGATCCCCAGTGTGGTCGCCAATTATGTTGTGAGTGGAAAATCCCTCTACGGACTAGCACTCAGGGTTTTATCATGCATGCAGAAAAGACCTAAAGATTCCTACTTTCTACTGTCATCCCGAACCTAATCCCCATTATTCTTAAGCAAATACGTAGTTAATAAGATCAAGTGAGCATACCTTATTTCGAGCGTTTGATATCAATCCTTCTCCACGCTTGGTCGCTCTTTGACTGCAGCTCTCCTCCCAAGGCTGGCCTGCATTCACACAAGACAAACAAAGAACTCCACATGCATTTGATCTACAGATTAATGGGTTAGAGATTTAATCAACATGTATGCAATAAACCATGAAAACCTCATATGGTGGGACAGGAAAAGTACTTCTTTATTATTAACTTCATTAAATCAACTTACAATGATGAAGCCGACCACTGCTCCACGAGCCTAGTCCTAGGCTCCTCTTCAACTCTCCTCCAACTTCTTTGCTCTATACTTCTCTTTGCACAAGGATGGCTAAAGGTTGGGACAAAGTGAATGCACAATCAGGTATAGTTTCTTTACTATGATTCTCCTCTTCCAAATAGGACCCCTAACCCTTCTTTTATAGGCTAGAAGAAGCTAGGTATTTGGTCGAATTTCCAACCATGCATGGCCGAAAGGTTTAGTTAACTTACCCAAATCTGTGTGTTCCGTCAGCAACTTTCCTTTTTTCATGCTTTTGTAGGTACACACGGGTTGTCTTGGGTCAGCTAGCGTGTACATGCGTGCAGTAATGTAGCAGGGCACATGGGCCTTTATAAAAGGGGTTTTTAAGAAGAGTTGTTCAACAGTGTTTTGGCAAAGAAGGAATCTGAGATGGCATGATGCCAGGTAAGCATGTCTGGTGAAAATTAGGGTTATAACAACTCTCCTTCCTGGTTGGCTTCCTTCTCTTCTTTCTTTGCGAACATATGTAAGTTTTTTGCATCTTTTCTTGTTCCTTCCCAGGGTTTATATTTTCTCGCTGCCCCACCTTTATTTTGTTGGGGAATTGCACAAAGCCTTATGTGTCCTTCTCCTCCTTGCGTTTGTTAGTTATCGTAGATTGGTTCAGGGGATAGTCCTAGAATAGATGTTCGTGTTCGTGGCATTTCCGGCAGCGGAATGGGATATGATCATAGTTTGTGGGTTGAACCCATTCATTATCTTGGAATGAAATAGTGATTGATTTGGGGAGAGTTGTTGTCATGTTTATGTAGACACATATTCTAGCATAGGAGGTATATTTAGCCACTTTTTTATTTCTGAGATTTTAACAAAGGATCCTAACGTGTCGCCTATTCCTGCCAGTGTTTCTTGGTGCCAGAACTCATGGGGTAGGGAGTACAGTCTGATCCAGACAAGGGTTGTAGTGAAGTCCTCCTTTTCTAGGGTGAAACGCTCAGACCAGTACCTTAGGTGGGGCCCTGTCGAGTTAAAGAAATATGGTCCCTCATCAAAGATTCGGTTCCTGTCCTCCGAGTAGGTGAACACTGTTGTGAAGAAACCTTTGGATCTGAGCTTTAGACTTATTTCTCCTTTGACTTTCCATTTCGATTTGATCCAAACCAGTAGCGCTTTCTTTGTGGGCCAAATCCCCATGAATTTACCAATTAGAGCATGGTCTCTCATATATTGAATGTATCCTCCTACCAGTGGTGAAGTGACCTCCTACCTCGGGTTCTCCATCGTTTTAGACAGACACCCATTCTTTAATTTCTTGTCAGATGGTTTTCTTGTACTTGCTCCGTTTGTTGTTGGGTGATCTTTTTGTTTGGTTCCCTCGGTTTCTGCCATGAGGATGTCATTTGGCGGCTTGTTGTTGCCTCCTACTACTGCGTTCTTAAACAATTTTTTCAAATTCTTTACCTTGATCGCTTTCTGCGGCATCTAAACCCTCTACCCCCATTAAACCTACCTTCCTTTCTTCCTTAACCCGAACCCTAACCTTCTGAACTTGCCCTCAAACCCTAACCTGCTCCTCCTTCTTGTTCCATCATACCAAATTGGAAAGAATTTTTTAATCATGATTTGATTAATATTTTGTAATTGTTAATCTTTGCATATTGTGAGATGTTATAGTTTCATCGTTTTTTTGTTTTGACCTCCATGATAGGGGCAATCATTTTTATAATTTTAATGTTTTGAAAATTATATTAATTTAATTTATTTTGAAAATTAATATTTATCTTCAAATTTATAAATTTCATCTTTCATTTTTTAATTAATTTATTGTGACAGTGATAAAGTGGTTTATTTAATTTCCACTAAGAGTCGTTATTTTCATTAATAAGAAA
This sequence comes from Picea engelmannii, assembly GCA_009831015.1. Classification (NCBI taxonomy): domain Eukaryota; kingdom Viridiplantae; phylum Streptophyta; class Pinopsida; order Pinales; family Pinaceae; genus Picea; species Picea engelmannii. Next base: position 85,831 of record ML826584.1, read on the forward strand.
AAAAAAAGATGACAATTCTGGACATATCTACCCCTCTGATATTTGACATTTATCAACTGTATATCAAAGTCCATAACAATTCCATATGGACTTTAAAGGAGTGGAATATAAAACCAACTAATTGTCCCTTTCGTGCCTTAATTTCAATGACTTTACTCTCTTTGGCTCTCTGGCTCTCTCCCCTATAGACCATATCCCAACATGTTTCCATAGCGTCGCATTGTGGTCCCATGTTTGTCGTCTACGCCTACTCAGTGCTCCTAACTGTAATTTTCCCAGTGCAATTATCCCGCACCCTATTTTGATTCCAAAAAATTATCCCCCTCAGATTATAAAAGCAAGTTGACAATGAAACTAGATTTGACATAACCTGACAAGGTGAAGCTGAATTTTTTAACTCAGTTAGGTTTTCTATGCAATCCATCCATTGTAAAACGTCATTGTCAGTATCTTAACACAGCTTCCACTAGGTATTTATCTTTCACTCTTCACATCTAATAAATGCCAATAACAAATAGGAGTATGTATTTATCTTTCACTCTTCACATCTAGTAAATGTCAATAACAAATAGGAGTCTGTGTTTGGCCCTCACAAACACTAACTATCCAATTAATGAACCTTCTAGTTGGAGTATTAATTGTGCCCATTACCTCGAAGGCATCAATGGAAGGAATACATATTTATGTAACAGGAATGCATATATATAAAGAAAGAAAATAAGTGTGACCAATGCAACAATGTCGCTAGTGATAATGACTTAATTTCTCTTCATTTTTAGTTATCTCTTGTAAACATTATTATAGCAATATAAACATAATCATAAATAATAACATAGGAAGGGTTAGTTGGGTTAGTTTATTTGGTCTTTGTGTGAGATATGTGTATTCTCTTCATTTTTAGGTTCTACTCTCATGTTTTTTGGAGTTACAGTTTGCTTCACTTACCATCCATGGATCATGGGGAAGTATTATGTGGGTTTTCTACGAAGTTTTTTTCAGAAAATAAAATAAAATAACAACACATGAAGAATAAATAGACAGTGGCACATTCAAAAAAGTTTCATTGATTCTTCGTACCTTCACAATTAACACTTATGTATTTTTCCACTATATTCTATCACTCAGACATAAATGTAGGGTCAACCATACCCAACTGCTTGACTTACAAAGTCTTCCACAATTACTAAACAACCCACCATAGCTCTCCACAACAATTGATCTATAAGTATCTAGAATATTCTCACAATAATGCAAACATCAGTAACGCTAATAGCCCCCTCAGGTTTGCTCTTTAATCACAATTCAAAAACAACTCACGATTTGGACCTTGTCTATTTGGAGGCTTATTAGATTATCATTTACATATAATCATCTCGTGGCTCTTTATTGTATGAACATGTCCCGATGTGTACATATTCATCTTTGTGTTTTTGCATGAGACTAACCCCTAACTATAACTTGAAATGTGACTAACCCCTAACCATTATAATCCATGTTGTATGGTTGCTTTTACTATGATTTTAATGAGAATAAGCAAATACAAGAGTGTCATCTCACTCCAAGGAAAACACCAATTAGTGGAGGTTTTTGTAGAACCTCTTCTCCCTTCTCCGTTTCTAGTGGAAGTTTATAGTAGAGGTGGGTGGTAGGAGGTTTTAGCATATGTTTTTTTCCAATGTACTTAAACACTATTGACACACCAATGTTTATCCATACCATAAGACTAATATAGTTTGACATATTTTATAAAAAGAAATATCGACCATTTTTCAAAAAAACCTTGTCAGTGCACCCAAACGATTCAAGCATTGGTGTACCCCATAGACTAAACCACGTTGGTGCGTAATCATGCCACACACATACATTTATTCTAAACTAATTTGTAATAAAATATCCATTTTTAAAAGGCCTTCCAATGGAACTGATGAGTAACACACACGCACAACGATATAGGCTTTTTAAAAAATATGACCACTGCACCAAATACCAATACATACATCAATGCATCATGGTATCGGTCACACTATGGAAAGGTTTAAAATATATTGAATCGAATTTCATGTGTAAATTTTATTCAATGCTACAAGCCATACAAGCATTGATACGCGTTATCCCCTTAAGACTACCTCATTGTGTAGGGCTACTAGACAACCACATTTCTTGATTCCACAGTGGATTTACATGCATTTTTAAATTTACAAACATTAACAAATTTTTTATTTTTTTTTTATATAAAACCATATCTCCTTAGAAGAGAAAAAATTAAATAAATTTATTTGTACCTTTAATTTACATTTTCAACAAATTAAAATTTTAAATAATTTTTTTCTTTTTAACCATATAGTAAAATGTTATCTTTTTACTTTCACCACCATATTGTGGAGCTTTACAAGTGACACCATGCATGGTGCACCACTATAGTACTACTACATTGGAGATTTTAATATAATAAATCAAAAATTTCTCATGCTCTGTGTTGTTCTAATACATGCATGAATGTATCGTTCATGATGTGTTGTATAAGGTTATATGCACTGAAAAATTCTAACTTTGCAAATGCATTTCCTATGATATCTCGTGCACCAAAAAAACCATATGAGGCACCAGTTGTGGTGCCCCATAAAGACAAGGAACATCATCCACCCTTGGTAAACAATGCTAAGGGATGGTAGTGCTCTTTTGTATTTATAGTGTACAACAAAGGTTGGTGCACTAACAAATATTAAAACGCCGTGTATACGATGTGTTGGTGTAAATATCTCACACTAAAACTTATGTAAGAGCATTATCAATGATGTGGTAGTAAAAGCATTGTTAATGATGCATTTACTTAACATTTATGTAAGAGCATTAATTATGGTGTGTTTACATAAAATAGGTGCATTGATAAAGGGAAAAAAAAAATATATATATATTTAATGAATATTAAAAATGATAATTTGTTAAAGTTATTTTATTTTATAGATTTATGTTTGTAATGCATTTTATGTATGAATTTAGGATAAAGAGAGGCATAGTAATAGTAGGTTGAACCATATGCTTTTGTATGTGAGTGGAAGATCCGAAAGAGGGAGAGAGATGTGTACCATTGTCCTATTACAATTGAGAATCATTACCTTTTGAGGGAAGATAATTACCTAAGGGGAACACATATGTTTATTGATGCAATTGACTTGTCACTGAAATCATGGTAGGTGGGCCTTTAGGGTTGGTCTCAATCTATGGTACCAACTCATATAGGAGGATTTTAATTTTATCACCGGGTTGTCTAGGAAGGGGGAGTATTTTTCGCCATTTCCTTAATCTTCCACTCATCATTGTGAGAGAGATTCAGTGGTAATATGATGTAGAGATATGTTAATGCGGTCATTACTAACCCAAGTGAGTTCAATGTCGTCAAAGGGTAGTTGAGTTTAGTTTACATTCTTTTGTAGCAAAGGAGGTTAGGTGCTTATATCTAATGATGACAACACTAGAACATTATACCTATGATGGACAATGCATTAATTTCCCTCTAATGTACTATGTAGATAGTTTATTTTGTAGGTGCTAGCGGGAAAATTCCCCCCTTTAACTATATCAGGGTTTAAGATATAGACAGAGTGAATGACCATCTAAAAGTCAATATATTTTCTACTCTACCCCAAACGTACCAAAACAAATGAAAAGAAAACAATAAGAGAGAAGATAGGTAACTGTACTTTTTATCCCACGTCTGGTGATGATCTCCTCAAGCTCTGTAGTTCCAAAGACTGCAAGTATCCTCCCAAGGTTGGCCTACATCCAAAACTAGGCAAACAAGGACTACAAGCATGCTATTCCTATTCATGAGTTAGGGTTAGATATCAAATGCTATGTATAAATCAAAGAAAATACATAAAACATCATCATTTGGGACAGGGAAAAGAGATTCTTTTATTCATCAAACAAAGACTGAAACTTACAATCTGTCGGCCACCATTCTGTGAACCTGGTCTGGGCTCCTCTTTACAATGCTCCAAGTGCACTTTCAATAGGCCTCTTCTCTCAATATTTTGATCACCTCAAGGGAAGGGAATGGATTGAATGGAAGAAGAAGGGGTCGATGAAGGAATGTTGAGGAAATATCTCACAAAAGGTAGCAAAATCTTGGGCAAGGAAGGGAAGTGAAATTGGGCAGAGTTTCATTGTTCTTATGCTTGTTTTTAAAATGAGAGCCTAACACCTCCTTTTATATGACAAAATGATGGTTATTCGGTTGGGGGATAGGCTACAACAGGTGAATTGGTTGGGAAACCTCCAATAGCCCGTTAATTCCACTGAATTCCTTACAACCTTTTAATTTTTGCAACTTTTGTAAGCATACGTGGGTTGTTTAGTGTGCAACAAGCGTATGTATGTGGGTTGTCTAGCATGCATCAAGACGCAGGTTGTTTAGTGTGCGACAAGCGTATGTACGCGGGTTGTCTAGCATGTAGCAAGCGTATACATGCGGGTTGTAGTGGTGCAGGGCGCGTACATGCTCTAAAAAATGATTTTTTAAGAAGAGCTCCTCAGTAGTGCTTTGGCAAATTATGCAATTAAGAGGGCCAATGCCATGTATGCATGAGTAGAGAATTTTAGGGATATAATAGTAGGCTTCCACTAATCATGTGGTCTTCCATTATTTTACAATAGTTTTGTATTACTTTGGATCATTGTCATAGCATGCTACATGGGAGATGAATCTTCCCCTTTTCTTCGGAGCTAATTACTTTGTTTTTTAGAGGTGTCTAATGACTCGACCAACATTCAATTGCCTCCCTCCTAGGTCTGTGACTAATGTGAGTTGAGTTATGTGCATAAGTCTAAAATCATTTGAATTAAATTTAGCTCACATATATGGCTTTAAGATGAAAGACTATAGCTAAGATGAGTATCACGATGCTACAATGGCACATGGTTTTTCCTTTGCTTGGATCCTTTGTCTTACATGCAGTGAGACAACTTGGGGTTTCTGAGTTAAGTAGAATGTTGACGAACCCATTCCTTCTCAATAATTTAGGTTTTCTCATTTTTCTTCACTCATTTGGCTTACATGTGACAAGTTAAGTATAATGATGAGAAGAGGAAACATCATTTCCCACTCAAGAAATAGGGCCTTTTCATTTTTCTTGGCTCGTTTCACTTATATGCAACAAGCCAAGATAGGGGAGGCAACAAAAAATGAGAAATATTTTGGTAAAAGATAAGTGGATGAATATAACCCAGAGTACTTGAATAGACTTGAGAAATTATAGTGTTATACTATGTATGTGTCTTAGGTTTTAAATAAGTGTGAACCTACTCTATGTGTCACAATGTTAATTGTTGGAGGGAGAAATATCAAAGACGACACAAAATCTACACATATAGAAATATCAACAAGCACATAAAGCCAATATTTACCCTGGAAACCCTTAACCAGGAAAACCAACACTCAATATATATATATATATATATATATATTGACCTTATCCAAGCCAACCGAACATCAGGTTTCTTGAGGCATCTTACAATGGAGTTCTTCAAGCCTTTAAATAGGATTCATCACATCAAATACCATGGGCCCGTAAACCACCAATGATAAACCCATCAATGACCGTATCAATGTTATCTTATCTACTCTATTATCAAGTAAAGATTAACCCAACATTCTCCCCTTTAAACTTGACTTGGAATATTGACCTACCCCCCTCAAAGTTCATTTATCGAGTTTACGGGAATGCAACATGCCCCCTATCACCTAGTTCTACATCTAGACTTTACCGGTGAACCATCAAACCATGGGTATGCATTCCTAAATAGGTATTACAACCATATGCCCATTTTACATATGATAAAAATCAACTCCATGAAAATGATTACAATTGTGCCTCAACAAATGGTTCTTTAAGAATGTACCTACTTCTTTTTATGCATTTCTCTCTACTCCAAATACAATAAGCAGATCAAGCATTCATTCACCGAATACTTCTTTAGATTTCATCATTTATGTGCTTCCACCAGTAGTCCATTTCCATGCACCATTAACTAGTTCATAAACCCATGAACCATCACTTCAATTTGCATGCATGAGTCCCTTCCACAAGTGCCTCACTTTACCATTCATGGATCTTAGCATCGGACCACTTTTGTTGGAGAATCCAGATCTACCCATCTCTGGTACCAAATGATAAACTTCGAGAGAAATTAAGTATGTGCATTGTTATATTTTAGGTTTTAAATCTTTATAGTATATAAATGCACATACAAATTATTTATAAAACATAAATAAAATAATATAAATCACACATAGCACTCAGAAATTTACCCTCAAAACCCTTAACCGAGAAAACCAACACCTAATAGATCTATTAGCCTTGGCCAAACCAACCAAGGCAGGCCAAACACCAGGTCACTTTACAATGGAGTTCTTCAAGTCTTTAAATAGGCTTCATCACATCAAAAAATCATGGGAAAATACCATGGGTTACCCAATACCATAGGCCCATGAACCACCAATTGTAAACCCATCATTGACCATATCAAGGTTATCTTATCTACTCTATGACAAAGTCAATATTAACCCAACACATAATGCCATAATGGTTTTGGATTTAGTAATGAATTTCTTGCTATTTGAACACAATATTTGTGCTTTATTCTTATGAGCATGTATGCTAACCATTAGAATCCACCTTGACAATTTCAAATAATGGAAGAACCATGATGATTTTATATACATTTTCTGAATATGTGGAAAAATAAAAGGGTATCTAAGCCTAAGAGAGAGTTGTATGGGGGTATTTAAGTCTAATTTTAGTTGTATAAGAGAGAGTTGTAGTGATAAATGGATGTAGCATCTAAAGTGTTCATCCTAATAGTTCTTTATTTCCCAATTCTTTGTCCAACCTCACATGACATGATTAAATTTTCTTGTAGCCCTAATTTATCCACCATTTCCATCTTACATGCCCTTCTTTGCAACTACAAATATCAATAGAAATTACTTTCTAGCTAAAGATGTTAAATTCAATACACACACCATAAAATATGTGAAGTGCTATCCCTGAGAGTTAGCTCAAGTGGTCTTGAGTCGGACGTGAGAATTCTCCCCCGGTGAATTGGGGAGGTCACAAGTTTGACTCTCTTCATCCCCTTCGGGTTTGGCTCCACTAATAGGGTTGAAAATTTACCCCATTTACCATCCATGGATTATGGGGAAGCACTCAGAGGGTTTTCCATTGATACTGCCACCGATACATCAACCTGTCACTGTCACTACCACGGTCACGGTCATTGTCATTGATATACCATCATCAACCAACTATAACCAAATCCACTCACATGGATACCAAAACTATCACCAAGATGTGAATCAACCCATATGCCATAACAATCATGTTCTATATCCATACACCATGTACCATATCCATCAACCATGTACCAAAACCCGTACCATATCATGCATCAACCATGTACCAAACTTGTACCATATCATGCATCAACCATGTACCAAACCTATACCATATCATGCATTAAGAGATGTGCCTCATACATATACCATATCACTCATGATATGTATCAATCATGACATACACCATGCAACATAACATCAATTATGTGCCTCAACCATGTGCCTCATACATATGTCAATATCACAAAGGTGTGCCTCTAACAATGAACCATAACAACCATAAACCAAGTACCAAAATATGTACCTCAAACATGTGCCATATCACTCATGATATGCATCAACCATAAGCCATAAAACATGTGCCAAAGATATATTCCAATGCATCCAAGATATGCCTCAAGCATATACCATACAACAAACCATATGCCAAGTATCCAAGATGTGCCTCAAGAAATATACCAAAACTCACAAAGACATGCCTCAAGCATGTGCCAAACTTTCCAATATGCAAGCCTCAAAACACATAGAATAATATACCTTTACATTCTATAGAACCTGGCTACAAAACATCTCATAACATACCTTCTTGGGCATCAACAACCTAGTATAAGCATTCTTCTTCAAATCTACCTCAACTTTGCAGGACTAGCGCATGCATCACGCAGGGCCTTATGGCATGGGTGTCATACAACCCGCAGGGGTGCCTCGCGGGACACCAGTTGCTTGACCCACAGGGGTTAGCTAAATTAGGGTTTTCTTAGAAAACCCTTCACACACCTGCAATCCTGAAACCTTTGCCTTCACACTCCTTCGCTACCTCATATTCTCCATCTCATATTAATCAATAGATCACTTACTCACTTAGAATATATTCAATAAACTTGTCTGTGTTCATCTACAAATGAGAGGCTCCTTGAAGTGTATTTATACTTTTCTAAGTAGCACTTTTACTTGCTTTAGGGCTGACCTGTACTTTCTTGTTATAACCACTTTACCCTTTAATTAATGACTTGTAATTTCTTGTTGCAACCGTTTAGGGGCTTCTTAAACATTCTTCAGGGCTTTCAACTTCATGAGGGCATATCTCCCTAACCGTGAGGAACCACGTGGCTTACCACCTACCGTTGGAAATGGCATGACGAGGACTATCAAAATGTGAGCCTGTTGCATGAATTTTCACTATCCTTCATCCTCTTTTCCCTTAAACAACGTCGGGCTCCATGACCACAACTATGGGGCTTCACAACCACTTAACCACTTAGCCATATTTTCAGGGATTCTTGTAGACTTCTTCAAAGTGTCTTCCCATGAGGGCCATGCTTAAAGCTACACCATACGGGGACCCATTTGGAGACTTCTCCAAATACACCCATCACTTCTAGTCGAGGATTCTTCTAGGGTTGGCCAGGGTTGACATCAATGACAATCAAATATCCAACAACATCGGTGACAACCAACTATCCAAAAATCTCCCCTTTTGGCATTGATGGCAACACTCATATTCCCCTTATGACCATCGCTCGACATCTCTCTCTTCCGATGTTTCTCTCCCCCTTTGACATCAATGGAAAAGGGTATCTCCCCTTCGGGTTGCTTCCCCTGTATTCATGCTTTTGATATTTCTTTTTCTCCCCCTTTGACATCATGCGAAAAGTGGTAAATCCCCCTATCGGTATGTCTCCCCATGTCTTCATTCTTCTAATATTTCTTCCTTGATCTCTTTGTACTGACGATTTATCTCATCTTGACTTCTCTGCAATATGTCGTGTAGATCAATGTGGGGATTCATGTACTTGTTTCCTTTCCTCTCTCTTGGCACTTCTTGTCCATTGGTACTCCCTCTTGTAATTCATTGACATATATAAAAATCATTCAAATTTACTTGACTTCAAATCTTTATGGCTTGTTATGTTTACTGCTTAGACATCAATGACCACATCATTCAACAATTTTCCTCTGACGATATAGCTTCTATTGATGGTTTCTCTTCCCCTATCTTGTTGTGCCTTTCATTGCCTATCTTCCAGTGACTGACTGATTCCACCTACCAATATGATTTCATCCATTGTTATGCATCTTCTGTGACTCATGTCTTATGTACCTTCCAAATGTCTCATGAATTCATTTTTTCTCCATATGTCATAAAATTGTCCATGACTCTGCTACTCAACTATGCACAATGCTAATCCATCTGTTGCAACTGATTACAACATATTCCTGCTCTTCAAACTGAATCAAATATGTCCACCGATCTTCTCTATCTTTAACACATCATTGAGTCTATATGTCACTGCTTGGAATCTTCTATATAATCATGAACCTCTGCCTAAAAAGTGTGCCAATGATATTATTCATAATTGTCAGTTGATACCTACATGGGAATGTGTTTTGAAAGTTGCTTCTTAAACAATCAAACTATAACAAGATATTCTACACTTTCATCAACAAACCACTCTGAAACTTCCTTCCCAAAATATACAAACACTTCATACTTCTCGAAAGATAGTTCTCTAATATGTAGAGTTGTTGCTTATACCCCCCCTCTTCAATATTCATATTTATTGGGAGTCTCCAAGCCGGATGGCTCAGAAAGGTGGAGGAAGCCGCCCTAATTTGAAGTAATCTTCATCTTCTTCTTCTTCATCTTCTTGAATTCTGACATCTTCTTCTTCATCCTAAATTCTGAAATCTTCCTCTTTGCCTATAGATTTTTCATGATTTCGCACTGCAACGAATCCTGAGAGTATTATTTCTGGGAGTTCTTCATTCACTTGTACTTCATTTATATGTTCTTGCTTTCTTTTCCAAACATTCTTGCATCTAATATCGGTTTTTTCTTTCATGGTCGTATCCATCATGCTTCTACAATTTCGAGAGATGTGTCCATAGTTGTGGCATTTGTAACATTCAATATTGTGTGAATCCACATAAACATTTCTTTCTTGACCATTTCTTCCATAAGCTCTACAATCTACAACTTTATGTCCAAAGTTATTACAAATAAAACAATAACCATAAAATAAACTTTGATACCTACGAGTAAATGATCTTCTTTGTGATGTAGTTCTTCTGAATTCATGCCTCAGCTGATCACGATCTTCTCTTCTTTTGTTTCCTTCACAATGATTAAATATTATTTGGTACATGAAAGAGGAGGGTCTTCTTTGATATTCGTCTCTTCTGTAATCTTCTTCTTGAGTCTTCTCCATTTTTGGAATTTTCTCCTTTGAGGGCTTACATTCTTCCTTCTTGATGGAGCCTTTGATGACTTATGCATAACTCTTATCCTTTTCTTCATTATTCCTTTCTAGTAACCTATAACATTTGTCTTCAACTCTCTTTACTAATGGTGTGGAGCTTCCTCTCTCTTCAGTGTTCTTGTTGAGTTTGACAAATTTAACTCTTAATATGGAAAATTCTTCTTCAATCTTCTCACAATCTTCTTCTTTCTTTATCATTTGGATCTTCATGACTTCTTCCATTCTCTTTTCTTCTTCACGTTAGGTCTTCAAGGTGATGATTTCTTCTTTAAGTCCTCTTTCTTGTTGACTAAATTTCTCTTCAATCTTGTTTAAATATTCATATATTTCCTTAAGATGGCTTGTCAAGATTTCTTCTCTCTTCTCTACTTCCTTTATTTGTGATACTATTTCAGCTTCCAAACAATGTCTCTCTTTCAACTGATCCTTGAGAGTTTCTTCAATCACTTTGGCTTCATCTAGTTGAGCTCATAGAATCATGACAACCTGTCTGACTTCTGCAGTACCTTCCTCTAGCCTGATCAAATCTTCCTTGAGTGACTTGTTTTCCATTCTTTCCTTATTGATCTCACTTAAAGCACTGATTAGTTCAACCTCAAAATACACTATGCCTTCTTCACATTCTTCTTCTTATGAATTTGTCTGACATGATGAGAATATTCCTTATGGTTACATCCCTACATCTTATTTAATATACTATGACTCTATCATGTTATGAGATCCCTTGGAATAGAGATGATGTATATTTTCCCAAAGTTATTTGGCTTATGAACATTGTCCCAATTTATCTTTTATCGAATCAGGTAACCCTTCCAAGATGAAATCCATTGATATTTTTTTGTTCCTTTTTAATTCCTTCTTGGATGTAGTCTTTGGTTTCTTTGAAGTGGTGTATCCCGTCACAACTGAGTACCAAACATCATATCCCCGTGTTTATAAAAAAAATTCATTATTATGCTCCACATCTCATAGTTATGACCATTCTAACCATCAAATATTGGTGTTCCATTATATGTGTATCTCTTATCCATGATATACCTTTCAGTGGTTAGATTGATTCTTGAAAAACCTGGCTTTGATACCAATTGTTGGAATATTGAGAGGGGGGGCGAATCAGTATGAGAACATTTTCCCAATTTCAATAACAATACATAAACTTCAACTTTATCAACAATATTCAATAGCTTATCACTTATGCATTCACTGTATTATTGCATCATAAAGAATATTATTCATTAGTGCATAATAAACAACCATAGATACACAATACACCTAAATTTACGTGGAAACCCAAATGGGAGGAAACCACATAATTCTTTCTTATATATATCAAGATTACATTCATAGGAAGCACCAACTTCCAAATTCTCCAGCACCAACTGGAAGGAGGCTCCAAATCCCTATTTACATACTCCAACCTAAAGGAAGCTCCAAATCCCTATGTTCTCTGGCTCCAACCAGAAGGAGGCTACGAACCCCTGATTTACATTCTCCAACCTGAAGGAAGCTCCAACTCCCTGTGTTCTCCAGCACCAACCTAAAGGAGGCTAAAACCCCCTTTCCTTGCCTCGTCCTTCCACCCTAAAATATAAGTGTAGACTCAACCTGTCACTACCATTGATATTGTCACTGCCACTATCACTGATACATCAACATGTCATTGTCACTGTCACTACCAATGTCATTGTCACTACCATTGTCATTGTCACTGTCATCGTCATTGATATACCATCATCAACCAAATATAACCAGATCCACTCACATGGATACCAAAACCATCGTGCATCAACCCATATGCCATAACAATCATGTGATATATCCATACACCATGTACCATATCCATCAACCATGTACCAAAACTTGGACCATATGATGCGTCAACCATGTACCAAACATGTACCATATCATGCATCAACCATGTATCAAACCTGTACCATATCATGCATTAAGAGATGTGCCTCATCCATATACCATATCACTCATGATATGTCTCAATCATGCCATACACCATGCACCATAACATCAAT
>WSFP011222471.1:0-63156 GCA_009831015.1 Picea engelmannii
ATATAAATGAAATTAAAAGTAAAAGTAAAAATAAAAATAAAAAATCAATAAAAATAAAGAAAATAAATATACATAATTGGAATCGAATATTTACAAAAATATTGACAAATTAAAGAAAAATATAGTAAAATGATATAATATGAATACAAAACAGGGAAAACTATATATGTATAGGCAAGTCGAATCCCCACGCCTCCTATATTCCACTATTTAGGATTACTGATGATGTTAATGTGGTAGTTAGTGTGTCCTGAGGGGTACATGGGACTAGAGAGGTCCCCACTTGAGTGAGGAGTAAGGATGGAAAGATTACCAATGATGATGGATCACCGACGAGGAGGAGGTACTAGACTGCAAGGGGTCATCGACGACGAGGAAGAGCGGAAGAATCATTGACAACGATGGATCTCCGACGACGAGGGAGGATGAGTGTCAAATTGAGGATGGGTGCACATATCATGAGAGTGATAGGCCATGGAAGTGCCACATTTCTGAGGATGTCAGCATGGTGGGTGGGCGAGGCTTGGGTTGGTTAACTGTCGACTAATTGTGAGTTTTTGAGGGGACATGTCGTCGATCTTTGGCTTCCAAGAGCCGTTGGATATATCGTCTTCGGGAACAGATTCGGGATGGTAAACTACCATGAGTGAATATAGCTTAGACAACGAAATAGGACATGTGTAATCGTCAATGGAGAATGGAGTTGGGAGAGTCCAAGTGCTAGTGAGAGGGGAGCTCTGATGACAAGAAGGCTTGGCGATGTCATTGTCAGGGAATGCAATCAGAAGGCAGGGAGGACATGAAGAAGCTAGATCCCAACGACTATGAGGATGGGTAATGGGTGCCAAATCAACACCACGTAGGATGACATAAGTGATAGAGAACCACATAGATTCCACATGGTAGTGAGGTGGAAAGGTGAGTGAAGACTTAGGAAACTTCAGAAAGACATAAATTTTGATCTGGAACTCCAATTCAAGGATGGATACAGGCATTGGAAAGCTATAGAATAGTAGAATCCAATTAAGGGATTTAACCAGAGAGAATAATAGAATAAAATATAGGGAATGCTCAATAAATAAATGGAATGCTAAAAGGGGAAGAAGATCAAAGGATTCCCCACATGCTTCTCAAGGTTGGAACAATCGTGAAAAATGATATCATGCTAACTTGTTCCTACAACCAGAGAAAGAGATGAAATCAATTATGCGATTAATATGGCATTTACCAACACATGAGAAATATAATATGTGTTTTCCTTTAAGAAAGTTTATGAACAAGTACTAAGAGTGAAGAAAATAAGGAGGAGAGGTTTTTCGCAGGTAATCATATATGATCAAAAGAGATAATCAACCACTATCAAAGATAATCATCAACTAAGATTGAACCCAAAAACTCCCTCAAGATAGGCAAAGAAATAACGTAGGCTCCAATAGTAGAGGATTAGGCAATATGATCAAAATTTACCCTTTTCCTTTTGTTTGTAAAATAAAAAGTAAAAAAGGGGGGGTTGTTGCGGCTACAACAAATGGTGACACACTGGAAGAACCAATTATCTCTGTCAATATAATTATAGGGCCTATACTTCAGATATGAGTTTTAAAGATAAGTTCAACAAACTACAAACAAGATTCCAATAATCATGGGTACCACAATGATGCCAAAATTATAAAATACATAACCCAATTTTTCTAGTACTTGGAATCTAACACACCCTTTTCAAGGAGCCAAATAATGAGAATTTATTTTACTGGTTGCATGTTATCCTTTGGGTTACCTTAACCAATCAATCACTAAGTCTAAATTGTCACCTATATTTGTATTATTCATTTAGGATATTAGTAATATATCCTCAAGTGATGACTATTGATTTAGTTAAGATTTCCTAGCCTAGTCATCATGCATGATATTAGGATCTAGAGAAAATATCTCTATGAGGTGGCATCACCCATTATACTATAAATATGTAACATTGGTGTGAATACAAAAGGGTTGGCTAGTAAGCCTCTTCCGCCATGTTGTTGTTGTTGTTTATGTTTTAACAATTGGTATCAGAGATTCTTTGTTTGATCAATTGGTATCAGAGCTCTTATGATCTTAAGGGCCTAATAATGTCTCCATGGTGAAAAGAGGATGAAAATATCAGAGCCATGGTGAAGAAATGGTGATAATATTAGAGCCATGGTGAAAATTGTGAAGGAAGAGCAATGGTACTTAGTGTAGTTTCGTTTTGAGGACCATATCACGGACCATATCGCGAACTGTATCAAGGGATGTATCATGGATTGTATTGAGGACTGTAACACATACCATATCTGTTTTTAGTCTGGATTTATTTTTTCAAGGAATGTCTTCAAGGAGAGTGATGGAACCGTATGGAGGAGTGATGCAGGACATTTTCCCAAGATAAAGACAACGATATGGTACCTACAACGATCAGTTCAAGAGATAAGTTTTCATGGCACGTTGTTCATTCTATGTATTTATAATGGAAACATCTCAATTTATATGTGAATTGAGAATTACGAGATGTATTTAGTTGTGCCTCTTGATTTGTTTCCACGGTGGGTGCGTTTTTACATTGACATTGCCAATCAATAGCTTCACCAGAATCCTCTCTCTACAATTTTTGTGATTAAACCCTTGATTGAAGAGATCTGTACCAGTCGTCCTCCTCTGATATACACAGATCTAAAGCAGTCTCTAGCCAAGCAAATGTAGATCTGGCCAATAGCTAGGAAAGGGGATTTCTGTGATTGTGGAAATCATATGCAAAGATGGAGGATCATATATAATAGGCGAATGTTTGTTTACAATTTCCTATAGCTCCCTTTGATGCATGAAGGAGGAGAGCCTGTAGCTGCCTTCTACGATCTGGGAGAGAGTAATGAGAGCAACAAAAGAGGAGAAACCATCATTGGAATTGTGGATCAATTTCTGAGAAAATGAAGACGAATTCGGCAATTTCGCGATCTAGGTTTTGTGCAGAATGGGGTCTATTGTGTGAATCATGAGTGTTTTCTTGGGAAAAGTCTTGGTTTAAGAGATTTGCAATATTCTCTTAACCACAATTTTCAGGAGTTCGTGAACAACATTTTGAGATCTACAAGTTCCCATTAAATATCGATCAAGCGTGAATGATCTGTATTTCCCTGCAGTGGATCGAGAGTTTTTCGGTCTCTATTTGTTGTTTCAGATCTAGAAGAGTAATCCTGTGTGGGATCATATCGCCATTTAGTGGAGGGATTGTGCTCATTCTTTGGCATTATTTTCCAAAACCTTCTTTTAACTTCCTCTGCAAATAGAACAAGCCTCCTCTCACAACAACCAACAATATCGATGGGGCTCACGACTTTCCTTTTTTTTGTGGTCTTCTCATCACGCGAATCGATCTGATGGTCGGGGTCTTTATATTTGTTTTTTTTCTACAATATTGTGATTTCAAAAGCATGATTTGAATAGCCACAACAGAATAGATATTGAAGAATATCAATTATTGTTGTCCTAGTTTTAGAGCTCATGGAAAGATTCAATCATACACATCCCCCAAAACAAAATCAGGGGTGTGTATTTTCAGGGATCGATTTTCATCACAATTGAGATCTATGCTGGTTAATTAAGAGAATTGATGTGAGGTTCATTTTAGATACACCTTTTGGTTTCAAGCAAATTTAATGCTTAATCTTGGAAATGTGAATGGTACGTGTGCTAGTTTTTTCTTTTTGATATTCTGGTCATCATTGTTTGATGCACTTTAAGTTAAAACTCTCACATGCTATTCAACTGAATGATCCAATGGCTAAAAACTGGGTGTGACAAGAGGTAATTTTTTGGTTGGTTTTCCATCAAGTTTTGTGGAGATATGTGAGCATGTTCTAGTAACAGATCTAGAGTTTCTTGGAGCTTTGAATCCATCCACTATAGATCTGATATTTACTATTGTTGTTGCATTGCCATCGCAAACACAAATCTGAGGAAAATAATCATCTCAACAAGAATATCCTGATTATTTGGATCTCCACACAAACTGGTGCGATTTAACCCACTCAGATCTCTTCTGCATGTCATATGATTGTTGTGTGTCCTCGTTTTTTGAAGCCACTTCTGCACGATTTTGGTGGATAGTTTTTCAACTGATATTAAATTATCAAAATTGTTGAAAAATATTTGTTCATATCAAGGTCTGTATTGAGGACCGGATGAAGGACTTGATGAAGGACGAAAAATTGTTTTAGCATAAATATATGGAGGTGAGAAATGTAAGATTTTTTTCTCATTAGTAAATGAGAGTGAGATTGAGTGAGAGATGTTCATTATTTCTTTATGACTTGGGAAAATTTGTAATTGAGTGACAATCCGAGGTTGTAAGAAACTCATTTTTTGAGAAGAAATTTATTGTTTTCTTAGGTCTTTGAGAGAATAAGATAAATATTATGAATTGAAAGACTTGTTAAATCATGGTGAAGGAGACAGTCCATTGTAGCCTTCCCATTGTATGTGGTCTCGTAAGAGAGATACTTATAATAAAATTGAAGTCTTTTGCTCTGTATCCTAGATCCGCCCGAAATTGAATAAGGGGATCTTAGGTACACCTTACATAGTGTGTTATGGTGAATATTTTCATGGTTGGATGTCTAGTTTTGAAATAATCAGTTAATGCAACACACAAATACATATCAAGCAATGAAATTCAAGCATAATTCATGTTATTCAAGCACAATTATGCACATATGATCAAGCATATATGAAGATAATTCTCAAACAATCAATTCCTCAAACACATCAACAATGGACAAATCAAAGGATTTCGAACTCAACACATCATGCAGCATTTGAAGTTAAATTGTAACTTGTAAACAATGTTTGTTGTAATATTACTTGATCAAGTTGATTAGTACTAGAAATAGTGTATTTGTAAGTGTAATCAAGTTGAGTTGAATTGAATTTGTCATAAGGTGAATTATCAGTTGAACTCGACACCACAACTTGATTGTATAATTCTATTCCTGAGTCATTGTAATTTTGAGTTGAAATTTGATAGGGTTGAGTGTTGAAACTCAAATAATTGTAATAAAGTTTTGGGTGAATTTTCAGTAGTATCCGACACCCTCAACTTCTTGGAAGAAAGAAAGAAAAGTTCAAGCGAGTGAGTACAAGCAAGCTTGAAACAAAATCAAGAGAGCGTGAAGTTCAAGAGAGTGATTCAAATGAGCGAGTTGTAGATAAGCCTTTTTATGTCGAGTCAAATTGTAATCAGGATCTACCTACACAAGGAGACCTCATTTGGTGTTTTTTGAAATGGCTCAAAATCTAGAATTATTAGAGTTACTGAATACTCTAATAAACACCATTGAAGACAACACAATGATATTGAACAAAGAAACTCTTCAATCAATGCTAACTTTTTTGCAAGTGAAGCAAGCTAAAGTTATGATTCTTCAATCTCTATCCCAACTATTGAATGATGAAATTAGGGATCTCAAAAATCAACACCCAGTGAAGTGTTCTGAACTAGTTTTTGTCCAGAAAAACCCTCTCTATAATGATGATGATGATGATGATAATGATGATCAACAATCAATGAAGGAGAAACTCAGTAAGACAACTCCAGATGAAAAAAAAATGAAGCTATTCATGAACCTAATTTTTAATAGTTTTCTTTTGAGTTTAGTGAAGAAAACCTTTCAATGCTGCAAAAACATGCAGTAAATCAACTTCCACAAATTTCAAAGAAACAGGTTGAAAAAACTATTTCCAATCCCATCATCAGACCTTGGGAAGAAATCATCTACAACAGGAATAGAACAAGACTTGGATATGACAAGGAAGTTACCTTTCATATTCCTGATTATTCCATACCAATCAAGTTCCATAGTGTTGGATTCCTTCAAGAAGAATTACTTTCACCTGATCCAGTTCAACATCAGAATGTGAACTGTCAACATTGTAATCAAGTTGGTCAAATGGAGAATCATTGTTTTGATCTCCATCCTTGCCAACATTGTGGCAATCATAACCATTCTTTAGATAGATGTTCAACACTGAAGAAACTTGGAAGATTGAAGATTCACTATGATTAGATTGATCCTTGGCAGTGGTCACCAACAACCAAGCGATTATTTAAGTCTTACCAAAGAATTCAATCTCGAGTAAAGACCAATATTGTAACACATAACATTTTTTTACCTCACATAAGTGGTCCCCTAATGGCGTATCTTTCGAGCATGGCCCTCACGGGATGAGATACCATGTGGTTTTTTCTGCATGCCCACTTTCTATTGTACTCAAATGGAACAAGTATGGTACTCTCTTGAGCATATAAGGAGGGAGTACAATGATGAAACTCTCATGCACCTTAAGGGGGGGAGTTCAAAATTCCAGTGATGATGGTTCATGAAACCACTTGTGGTCTCTCCTTTTAGCTGACAAGGGGGGGAATTGATGATGGAATTGAAGATGGTTGTCAGGCAGAAAGTTTCAGCAATAACAAACATCAAGTATGCCAAATGGGCATGAAATTTTCCAAATGGGCAACTGTGGTCTGTAGATGACATACTTTAGAAGAATTATGGTTCAATAAGTTTAGGTTGAATCATACATAATTGGGATGTTGATTTTTATTTTGATATCAATGATGTGGACATTTGGTTCACATAGATGGTCATTCGACCTAGCAGAGGACAAGAGCATCATTTTGCATTGTTTCCTGGCATTTGTTTGAATTGTTGGGCATTTTCAGGGATGTGTCATACTAGAAGTTGATTCACTTCTCTTGGTTCTCTCTCATAAGATTGGAGTTTACATTAAGTGAAAAAATTGCATGCATCCTGGCTCACATGATTACATAGTGATATTTTCCAGATATGTCATACTTTGGCAGGATTATAGTTCAATGACTTGCAATTGAATCATACAAAGTATACATTGGGACGTTGTTGGACACCTAAAAGTGTCAAAAATTGTTAGTGGTCATCCAAAAACCACCAGTACATGGTATCAATTGGTTACTGGTTATACAAACCATATATTCAGAGAGCACTTTTAGTGATACACTGATAGTAGAGTGCTGAAACTACATGTTCACTAATTAGAAGAAGACATCAGATTCTTCTAGCTCAAATACTTGGAAAAATGATCGAATTGTTAAGCAATCAGGGAATGTTAAGATATTTTTTATGTTCACTTCCATATCTCATCTCTCTTCCAGTTCATTTCAGATGAACCATTCAACATCCAAATTGGCGGTTTTTCAGGCAGTTCTTCATTGAGGCTCAACACAAGAGTTTCAGTATGAAGACTTGGAATTGATACCAGTTTATGCTTTATTGTTGGCATTGTTGATCGGACTTGTGATTGAGGGGAGGATTGTTAGCCTTTGGATTACCTTAACTAATAACTAAGTCTAAATTGTCACCTATATTTGTATTATTCATTTAGTATATTAGTAATATATACTCAAGTGATGACTATTTATTTAGTTAAGATTGCCTAGCCTAGTCATCATGCATGATTTTAGGATCTAGAGCAAATCTCTCTATGAGATGGCATCACCCATTGTATTATAAATATGTAACATTGGTGTGAATAAAAAAGTGTTGGTTAGTAATCCTTTTTCGCCATGTTGTTGTTCTTTTTTACGTTTTAACAATTGGTATCAGAGGTTCTTTGTTTTATCACTGTACACACTTCAAATTAGTTTTGGTTTCAACCATGGATTTTTACTTTTAAAACAAGAAAACATCTACCTAAGTCTGTTCCTCATATCTCTTTTCCCATCATTGCTTCATTTCCAGTGAGCATCCATATCCCCAATGAAGTTGCCTCGGTACCATACAAGCATAGTCCTGATGCCAACATGCATCCATAGCCCCGACGGGTTTACTTGTATTTCCCACACTATTAATAGTGCTATCAACTTCCTTTTTTATTTCATAAAATTCTCACCCTTTTAGATTTATCTATAGATATGCATATGCACATAGGGTGAAGGAAGCAGGGTGATACATGAGTTTCTTTGATTTTCTAAGTAGATGTTATGCATTTTAGTTTAACCCAGAGGTTTCCGCAAAAAATATTATAGTATTGGCCATTTTATCAATGTGAAGTGGATGGAGCTCAAAGACAAGAGTGGATAGACACTTTCCTATACTTATGGATTATCATGATATGCACATCATGCACATGTGTTCCGCCATAATTATCAGTCCATACCTATAGATGAGAACTTCATGAATGCTCACTTAGACACAACAACCCATGCATCTTATGACTTGTAAAAATATTCAGTATGTGACCATAATCGACCAACCCCTCACCAAAATTCAAAGAGCAATCCCTAAGGAGGGCTAAGAGTCAATTCAACTCAGGGGAAATACCAACAGTCAAATCAAAATATGGAATTAATATGTACAAGTAGAAAGCATGACTAAAATTAGAAATCAAATTCATGAAAAAGAAAATTAAACTAAGGGATCTAAAAAGAAAATTAAACTGGGATCTAAATTCATTTGTCATTAATTAATTAAAGTCCAGAACAAATGGGTACTCCTAATGGGTAACATAAATCTTGGGGGGAAGTACCATAATGTCACTTGAAGGGAGAAGTACACATAGTTCCATAGGGGTAAAGAAAAGGTTGTAACACACTTGTATAGATCCCTCAACAAGTGGGACATTTATATAATATGACATTGTTTCATGTAGGTATTTCATATTTTTAGGAGAAATGTTTCATTGTTCTCAAGACCTCTTTGGGAGAGAATCTGGAAGGTTATAGTTTTGGCTCTTATCTTTTTCCAGCTACATTCCCTTTGGGCCTTCAACCCCTTCTTCCCATGAAAAGAGGTACAATCCCTTCTTGGATCAGTACACCCCAAAATCCTAAAATATAGGGAGACGAAAGGGGGTGAAGTGTGAAAAGTGATAAGTATGATCGGGAATGATATGATGACTTTTCAAGGGAACCTCCCAGTAGAAAACCCAGTCCCAAGGGTGACCACTTACTAGGGCACAATGTCAACCACCAAGGTGAAACAAGGAAAAGAGCATAACTTCCAATCATAATTTATACAATCAAAAGCGGTTTTAAATGAAACATACTCAAATGCCTCAAGTATTAAAATGACATTTACCAAAATAATTGACTTGTATTTCATGGAGAAAGAACCATTGTCTTTCAGAAGCAAGCTAATGTGGTGAATTCCATCGTGATGAATCCAAGATGTGTGGTGGTGAAGTGGGTCTATGTATATGCATGTGGATGTTGTCAGTCATCTATCTGTCGGTACTCCATGTATGCAACCTGAGGGCCTCGAGACATCATATCCTAAGTTACCCTAGAAAATGGGGATAACAAGATACAACCATCCATGTCAGTCAACATAGTTACAATCGTGAGATACATGTTTCTACTGGGATCTCTCCTTTTGAGGCCTGCTTTGGATATAAAAATTTATCCCCTTATGAACTTCCTCTCACCTTGCATCCTTTTAGCACTCCACACCAACAGAAAGAACAAACATCCACCCTTTCATTTTTGTAGAATCTAGTGTTGATATTATGGTAGTTGTGGGAGGTATCAACCTCCATGTGTAACCTCTTGATAGATTAGAATATTCTAGAATCTAGAGAAACCCTAAATATATGTGTGGAAACCCTAGAAGACAAGTTGGCTCAATAAAATAAATATTATTAAAGTATTACCCTCTAGAAAGAGAATTTGACCTAGACAGGCGACAAAGAGCACTATAAATAGAGGGCACTTGAGTTCATTTGTGCACACTTAGACTCAAGATAAGTGGTGTGCATGTCTAGAGGAGGAGTGCAACTGCAACGACTGCAATTGGGTATTGGTCTTGGTCTATGGTTTAGTACTTTCTTCTTGGTGCGCTATATTTGGAGAAAGGTGCACTCTATCTTGATTATCTGTTGGATCTAGTGTTGATTCCAAAATCATTCTATATGTCAAAGGTTATGGTGCTCGAGGGGTGGTTGTGTGCCTATGGTTGGGTGAAAATATTGTGATATTTTCTATGGTTAAATGAGCACATCGAATATTTTAACAGGTTATGGGCCCACACTACCTTCAGAACAGTCTAACTGATGGAAGGTAGAGTGGGAGTTATTTGTCAAGCTCGTTGTAGCACTAGTTGCAGTTGCAACTAGGATTTCTAATTTTGCAGTTGTAGCAAACCATAATCTAATTCTTTGGGAATATTAAGTGAAGCATTGGATATAAATTCTATATATTCTAGTGCACCCTAGCCTAGTGCACCCTCTAGTGCCCTCAGCTAGCAAAAACGTCAAGTTTGAGTTCTTGGTCAAAGTCAAAGGTTGACTTTTGGTCAAAATTGACTTTATGGTCAAATTTGAAATTTCATAGTTTCTAGATTGTTCTTATTATTGAACCTTTTGATTCAATTTCTAACCTCTTCTTGTCAAGATGGTGTCTAGTTTCATATTAGAAGACAAGTTGAATGATACTACAAATTTCAAAGGTATGTACTTGTATATGCTTTCTAAGTTATATCATCTAGAAAAGCATGAGTGTGTTTGCAGGGGATGTACATGATACCTTGTCCAAGAAGTGATCTTGGATTTACTACATTTAGAGGAAAAGTGTATCCTCCCTAACAATTGAGGCTCCAAGTTTGATTGATCAAATTGTTAAGTTTCAATTTTCACATATCAAGTTTGATAGTTGCTACAGTGCGAGTAAACACTATAGTTGTGACAACAATCTTTGAAAGGTTATATTACTACTAGGTATACTTGGTTGTATGAAAGTACTATTAATATAAATTCTTATTGCACTTTTTTTCAAAATGAGCTAACATCTCCTCTAGGAGTTATTTCTTGTTTTTCTATCGGGAAGGTCACCTTGGTAATTCTATGATGACTACCATCCTTGTTACCATAGATATGTTATTATGAAAATTCTATTGGAAATACTTTTTCTCTTGTTGTTCTTGTTCTAGGTAGGTCACATGCGATAGCTCTGAGAAAAAACTATAGTGACCGTTGCAAACATGGAGCAAATGACTCCATCAAGTGGTGAGGTAGGCGATCTCACCAAGTAGAAATTATAAAGGAAGCGTGGAAAGAAAAAGGATTTTTTGGACATTTTTCACTCAGATACAAAGGATGAAGTATTTAGAAAGTTGCAAGAATTCAAAGCCTAAGTGGAAAAACTGACAGACAAGAAAATCAAGATCTAATAATGGAGGAGAATACACCTCCAAGAAGCTCATTACCTTTTGCAGCCGGGATTAGTAGAGAGCTCACTACTCCCTACAATCCTTGGTAGAATTGTGTGGTTGAAAGAAAGAATCGATCCATTGAAGAATTTGTTAAGGCAATGATGAATGAATAGAATCCATCCATGTTTCTATGGGGAGAAGCAACTAAGACAGTCATATATGGTTAGAATAGAAATTATCATCGTATATTGAAGAACATGACTCGAGAAGAACTTTCTCCTAAAAGAAGCCAAGTGTTGAACACTTGAGGATCTTTGGTTGTCCTGTCTATATCCTTGTTCCCAAGGACAAAAGGAAGAAGTTATAACCTTCAGGAAAGAATGAAATATTCTTTAGATATAGCGATACATAAAAATCTTACAGAATCTATGTCCCAGGTCAACAGAGTATTGAAATTAGCAAGGAAGTAGCTTTTGATGAGAATATTTCATTCAATAAATCTATAGAATATTCCATGGAATCTAATGATGAAGAAGAACATGAATAGACTAAGGAGGAAAGAACATGTTCTCCTGAACATCCCAGTGAAAAACCATACCAACCACTTGAACTTATAGAACCAGCTGTTGTACCCAAGAACAAAAAATGACCAGCATGGATAGAATCCACCTTACAGGAAGCATAAAGACATAAAGATCCTTGTGTCACCATTAGGGAGAGCAAGAGGCCCAAAAGGTTCTCCATTTATGTGGCACTCATGATAAATATTTTCAATGCAAAACCTTCCACATTTGAAGAAGTAGTCAAGAAGAAAGAATGGAAGGAAGCTATGATGGAAGAATATCAACCCATCATGAAAAATTATGTATGGGAAATTGTGCCTAGACCTGAAGAAAGTTTGTAGTCACTTCAAAACGGGTTTACAAGATAAAACATTTAGTAGATGGGAGTATCGATAAATACAAGGCAATATTTGTGGCTAGAGGGTTCTCCTAGTAGGAGGGAGAAGACTATGATGAGACGTTTTCTCTAGTTTCCATATAGACCTCTATTAGAGCCATCATATCTCTTGCAGCATCCATGGGTTGGAGTTTACATTAGATGGATGAAAATACCACTTTTCTCAATGGATTAATTGATCAATAAGTATACACAGAGAAACCTAAAGGTTTTGAGGTACAACCTAGAGAAACCCTTGTATGCATATTAAAGAAGGACTTGTATGGACTCAAGCAATCTCCATGATCTTGGTATGCAGGAATTGACAGTTACTTGATGAGACTTGGATTTTCCAAGAGCTATGCTTATCCAAACCTTTATTACAAGGTTGTGAATGATGCACCTATGATCCTACTACTATTTGTTGATGATTTTTTTCTGACAGTTGTAGAGCTTCTCATTATTTGGTGCAAGAGGGAGTTATCCTCTGAATTTGATATGAAGGATCTTGGTCTCATGCATTATTATTTGGGACTAGAAGTATGGTAGAAGAGTGGTGAAATATTCCTAGGGAAAGGAAAGTATGTCGTAAATATCCTTCAAAAGTTTGGGATGATGGATTGCAAATCAAAGGAAACTCCCATGGTGACAAATCTGAGGAAGTTGAGAGACTTTGATTCTGATCTAGTAGACCCATCCATGTACTGGCAGTTGATTGGGTCATTGATGTATTTGGTGAATACCCGGCTAGACATTTTCTTTACTGTAAACACGTTGATCTAGCTCTAGGTGGAACCTAGACATGAGCATTGAATATCTGCAAATCACATTTTGAGATATCTCCATGGTACTCTAAATTATGGTTTGATATATGCCTCAAACAATGATTACAACTGCATGGATTTACTGATTCAGATTGGGTAGGGAGTGAAGATGAAAGAAAGAGTACTTCTGGTATATGTTTCAGTTTGGGTTCTTCTATGATATCATGGGCTAGAAAGTTTGTTGCACTTAGCATGTTGGATTACTGAGAGGGGGGGCTAAATAGAGGAATTTAATCATTTTTCACCATAAAATGCAAGTGTTATATCAATATAACATTATCATCCAATAGTTGCAGAGTAAATAAACAATGAATAAATGAGCAATCATACACATACACAGTACACTAGTGTTTTATGTGGAAACCCAAAGAGAGAGAAAACCACATAATGTTTTTTCTTATATGTCTTTAAGAATTACATTCATTGGAAGCACCAAATTCCTTTGATTTCCAGCTGTAACTGGAAGGAGGCTCCAACCCCCTAGTTTCTCAGGATACAACCTGAAGGAAGCTCCAACTCCCCAATTCTATGGCTACAACCATAAGGAGGCTACAACCCCCTAGTTTGTGAGGCTACAACTTGAATGAAGCTCCAATTCCCCAATTCTCTGGCTACAACTAGAAGGAGGCTACAACCCCCTAGTTTCTCAGTCTATAACCTAAGGGAAGCTCCAACTCCCCAATTCTCTAGCTACAACCAAAAGGAGGCTAAAACCCCCTATGTTCTCCGGATACAATTGGAAGGTGGCTACAACCACCTTTCCTTACCCCGTCCAACTTCCCTGACATACAAGTAGAATGATGGAACCATTGTCACACTATCACTGTGAGATATATTGTTGTAAACATGTACCAATCAACCTGTAATCAACCTGTAACAACCTGTACCAATAACCTATGCCAACATGTACCTCAACCTGTACCATAAACAAATGCATCAACCATGCATCAAGCCTGTACAAATAACCTATCACAATAACCTGTCCAAACAACCTGTAATCAACATTTGCCATAAACAAGTGCATCAACCATGCACCAACCTATACCTCAACTTGTACCATCAACGAGTGCATAAAAAATGCACCAAATATGTACCAATCATGCATCAAATACACATAAACTATGAATCATCAAGATGTACCAACATCATCAACTATACAACTCATGTATGTGTCAACTCATCAACTAATTGACTCAACCATGTACCCAACATGTACCTCAACCAAAATCCCTCATCAATTTCATCATCCAAATATGATTTGTAGATCTGTAATAGACCTGGTGTATATGATCACGTACCTGCAAACTTTCCTTAACTTTAACAATGAGAGACTATCATTTTCATCAAACATTACTTTAGTCTCACACGGCTAGTTTTGGATTAGTCAACAACCCTAACTTGCAGTAATCATAACTATGTACTTGTATTGAATAAAGATCTGAAAATTGTACACAATGTTGTTCAGTGTATTTTATGCAATTCCTCCATATTTTAATACTTGGAACCTCTCAGAAAAGGAGTTATAGAAAAAATGGCATACCTTGTTGAATTATGGCTTATTCTAGAGAGCGAACTTGTAGAGCGGGCCCCGCACGGAAAATATGTTGTATGGATATGAAAATTGTACACAGAATACTACAAAATGTAATATAACCAATACATTTGGTATTACGGAATGTGGATTTGTTATGAATAAGTTATGACAATTTTACCCGAAACACCTTTTTTAGACAGGTTTCAGGACTAGCCACAAACCCCATTTTCCACGACGTGTAACTCCAAAAATACAACGACCCACAAGCTGAAATTTATATCAAAACTACTTGGATAGGTTTCCTCAATGGCCTCCCATTTTCATGGTCTAAATCATTCTAGAAAAAAAAGTATTGCTAAAATGGTGAGATGACCTATAAATAGCATACCTTAGAAAGCATCATCAAAAGAATTTATCCTCCCTTGAATTTCGGCCTTCTTTACTTCACCTTCCCTTTGAAATTCGACTTATATATCCTTTGGTTACCTTAGTCACATGTAGATATTCAATATGCTCAAGTGTGATTAAAATGAGAGAGCATTTCCTCTTATTTATACTTTCATGTAGCTTCCTCAAGGAGTTACATTTTAACCATCTTAACCCACTTTCCTTATTTTAGGGTTAACCCACTTCTAACCACTTGTCCACTTAGTATATTTATCCATTAAATTTATTATTTAAATAATTTATTTTGTATTCACTTTGACTTATAGTACACTCATCACTTCACTTTATTATTTACCTTCTAAAATCTCTTAAACCACTTTGACTACTTTGACCTTTTGGGGCTTCTAGATGACTCATGAGGGTTGTCCAACTTCACATGGGCATAACTCTCTAACCGTGAGGAGTTATGTGATGTTACACATACCACTGGAAATGGCATGACAAGTAATATCCATATAGAATATTCTTACCTACAAATACATCAAAAACCATACCATTATCCATCAAACAAACATGGGTCCATTACCCAAACCTTTCTCCAACTTCACATGGCCATAACTCTCTAACCGTGAGGAGTTATGTGACGTTCCACATACCATCGGAAATGGAATGACATGTAATATCCATATGGAATAGTATTGCCTGAAAATATATCAAAAATCATACCATTATCCATCAAACAAACTTGGGTCCAACTATGACGTTATTCTCTGCAACCTATTCCCGTAGAAAGTGATACTTTATTGGAATGTGCTTCATCTTGGAGTGCATCACTGATTTATTTAAGATACTAATGACACTTGTATTATCAAAATAGATCGGAATGAGATCATCATACTCAACCTATATATATGTCAGAATTTGTTTCATCCATAGAACCTGTGTACAACATCCTGTTGCTGCAATATACTATGCCTCGGTTGTAGATAAGGATATTGATGATTGTTTCTTGCTTAGCCATGATATTAAACACTCACCCAAGTAGAACGTTACTCCACTAGTGCTTCTTCAGTCATCAATGCAACCTGTCCAATCTGCATCTATGTAGGAAATAAGTGATAGATCATTTCCTTTTGGATACCATAATCCAAACTTTCATGTTCCTTTGAGATATTTGGAAATCCTCTTTACTGCTAATACATATGATTCCTTTGGTGTTGCTTGAAATTGTGCCACCTGTACAACTACCTGCATTACATCTTGTCTGGATGTTGTCACATATAGTAATCTACCAATCATTAACATGTATTTCCTCTGGTTTGTAGACTTTGAATCATCATATTTTCTCAACTTGCAACTAGTTTTCATAGGAGTGGTAACTAGTTTGCAATCTTCCATTCCGAACCTCTTTAGCATTTCTTTGATATACTTAGTTTGAGAAATAAAAATTCCTTGTTTTCTTTGACATATTTGAAGACCCAAAAAGAAGGATAGTTCTCCAAGTAATGACATTTCAAATTCATTATGCATATCCTTTGCAAATTTCTTGATGTAGAGGTTGTTGTATGCACTTCCTTTCCATAGTTCATAGGGATTTTTTTCATTGTTGTTTCTGAGAATTACTCTGTTTTGAATGTAAATTGTTGTATGCACTTCATGTTTCCAAAATATATATGTCAATTTCGAATCCATTAGCATTGTTCGAGCCATTTCCTATGTAATTATCATCCATTATGATAATGTTCCTTTATCTTTGAACCACTCTCTGAACCAATATATGAATCCATGCTCTCGTCCACTGTCATATATTTTTCCAAACCTATTAAGTGTTCTTACAAATCCATCTTTGTCCATATTGTCCAAGACTCTACTTGCGTAATTGTCCATAATGATGACCCATTTATCACTATATTATCATGAAGTCTTGATTAATCTATCAAATTGTACTTCTTCTAACTGACTACTCTGGATCCGTCTTCTCAAAATCTGCAAGTTGCTCGAAGGATGGTTCTTTGGTTTGTCACAACTATCGTATAGAACCCCCCTGTCTAATACTCATAGTACCTAGGAATATCTAAGCTGGATGGCTCGGAACAATTCCTCTAATGTGTATTCATCATCATCTTCATTGGTAGATTCATCATCTCTCTGATCTCTGAATTATTTATTTCTGTATGTGGATTCATCTTTCACTACAATTCCTGAAAGTACAATCTCTTGAACCTATTCCTTATTTACCTATCCTTCTTTTCTTTCAGTTATTTTCCAAACCTTTATGTATCTGACATCTTTCTTTTTCTCTGTAGAATTTTCTTCATCTCGTTTTATTTCCAATCTTGCGATCTCTTGTACCTGGTCTTTGTTCACATGTTCTTCATGTTTTCTTATCCATACTTTCTTATATCTAATATCAATGTTCTTTTTCATGGAAGTATCGACCATGCTTCTACAATCCCTAGCTATGTGTCCATAGTTATGAAATTTGTAACATTCAATGTTACGTGGGGCCACATAGGCACTTCTTGCTTGAACATTTCTTTTATAATCCCTGCAATATACAACCTTATGTCCAAAATTAGTACAATAAAAACAATGACCATAAAATAAATTTGCATACCTGGGAGTGAATGATCTTATTTGTGGTGTAGTCCTTGACTAATCATGATCATGATTAGAGATTCTTTGTGGTTTGAACATGTATGGTCTTCTTGAATATGTATCTTCAATAGTTTTCTTAGATTATGGTTGACCATGATTCCTTCCTTTGAGTACTTTTGCATAACTCTTTCTATTTTCTTCATTATTCTTTTCTAGCAACCTAGAGTGCTTCTCTTCATTCTTTATAACTTATGTGGATTTTTTTGTCTCTTCAACGTTCTTGTTGAGCTTGACGATTTTACTTCTCAATGTGACAACTTCTTCTTCAAGCTTCTCAACCTCTTCTTCTTTCTTCATTATCTGAGGCTTCATGACTTCTTCTGTTCTTTTCGCTTCTTCAAGATGGATTTTAATGTGATTATTTATTCTTCAAGTCCTTTCTCTTCTTGACCAAACTCTACCTCAAGCTGGTTTAGATCGTTAGTTCTTTCCTTAAGATGTTATGTTAGTATCTTCTCTCTCATTTTTGCTTCTTCCTTCTGTGCTGGTATGTTGGCTTCCAAACACTGCTTTTTATATTCAATATTTTCTTTGATCTTTCTGGCTTCTTCTAGATAAGTTCTTAATTTCTCGATGACCTATTGGGCTTATTAAAAAATGTGAAAACTTTCCTTTTGTTTCATCAATTATTTCTTGAGTGAATTGTTTTCTTCTCTTAGTTCATCTAAAGCACTAATCAATTCTACCTCATAATTGTCTTCTTTTTCAAAAAAAAATTATGTCTCATTTCCTTCATGGCATTCTATTTCAATATGTCTGTGTTTTTCACAATTAAAGAAAAACAACATACCTATGTTGATTATGTACTCTTCATATTTTGAATCTGTTTGACATGGTGAACATATTTCTTCTTGATATGTACCTACATCTTCTTTGGCATTTTATGAATCTGTGATGGGTGAAGAATATATGTCATGTAACATATGCCAAAGTTCTTTGGCTGATGAACATTTACCAACATTTTCTCTTACCGGATTAGGTAATCCTTCCTAGATGAAATCCATTGTTATTTTGTTATTCTTCTTCAATTCCTTCTTGGCTACAGAGTTTTCCCTTTTTGAACTATCATATCCTATGACGATTGATAGCCAAATATAATGCCCTTGTTCCTGTAAAACTACTTTCGTCCTTATGATCCACATCTCATACTTTAAACCATTATGACCATTAAACAATGGTACTCCATTCTCAAAATAATCCATGATCTCCTTCCAGTGGTTAAACTATTTTCTGAAGGAACATGCTCTGATACCAATTATTGGATTACTGAGAGGGGGGGTGAATCAATGATAAAGAAATTTAATCCTTTTTCACCACAAAATGTAAGTGTTATATCAATGTAGCATTATCATTCAATAGTTGCAGAGTAAATAAACAATGAACAAATGAGCAATCATACACATACACAGTACACCAGTGTTTTACGTGGAAACCCAAAGTGGGAGAAAACCACATAATGTTTTTTCTTATATGTCTTTAATAATTACATTCATTCGAAGCACCAACTTCCTTTGTTTTCCAGCTGCAACTGGAAGGAGGCTCCAACCCCCTAGTTTCTCATGCTACAACTTGAAGGAAGCTCCAACTCCCCAATTCTCTGGATACAACTAGAAGGAGGCTACAACCCCCTAGTTTCTCATGCTACAACCTGAAGGAAGCTCCAACTCCCTAATTCTCTAGCTACAACCAGAAGGAGGCTACAACCTTCTAGTTTCTCAGGCTACAACCCGAGGAAGCTCCAACTCCCCAATTCTCTAGCTACAAATAGAAGGAGGCTACAACCCCCTATGTTCTTCGTCTACAACCGGAAGGTGGCTACAACCACCTGTCCTTTCCCCATCCAACCTCCATGACGTAGAAGTAGAATGATGGAACCACTGTCACACTATCACTGTGAGATATATTGTTGTAAACCTGTACCAATCAACCTGTAATAAACTTGTAACAACCTGTACCAATAACCTATGCCAAAATGTACCATACATCAACATGTACCTTCGCCTATACCATAAACAAATGCATCAACCATGCATCAAACATGTACAAATAACTTGTCACAATAACCTGTCCAAACAATCTGTAATCAACATCTACCATAAACAAGTGCATCAACCATGCACCAACCTGTACCTCAACCTGTACCATAAAATAGTGCATCAAACATGCACCAAAGATGTACCAATCATGCATCAAATACACATAAACTATGACTCATCAAGATGTACCAACATCATCAACTATACACCTCATGTATGTGCCAACTCATAAACTTCTTGACTCAACCATGTACCCAACATGTACCTCAACCAAAATCCCTCATCAATTTCATCATCCAAATCTGATTTATAACTCTATAATAGACCTGGTGTATATGATCACATACATGTAAACCTTCCTTAAATTTAACAACAAGAGACTAGAATTTTCATCAAACATTACTTTAATCTCACATGACTAGTTTTGGATTAGTCAACAACCCTAACTTGGAGTAATCATAACTATGTGTCTGTAATGAATACGGATTTGAAAATGGTAGACAACATTATTCAATTTCTTTTATGCAACTCCTCTAAATTTTACTACTTGGAACCTCTCAGAAAAAGAGTTATAGAAAAAATGGCATACCTTGTTGAATTCTGGCTTATTCTAGAGAGCGAACTTGTAGAGTGTGCCCCGCATAGAATATTTGTTGTATGGATCTGAAAATTGTACAAAAAATACTAAAAACCGTACTCTAACCAATACATTTGGTCTTACATAATTTGGATCTGTCATGAATAAGTTATGACGTTTTTACCCGAAACACTTGTTTTAGACTAGTTTTAGGACTATCCACAAACCCTATTTTCCGTGACGTGTAACTCCAAAAATACAACGACCCACAAGCTGAAATTTGTATCATAGCTACTTGTATATGTTTCCTCAATGGCCTCATAATTTCACGGTCTGAATCATTCTAGAAACAAATTTATTGTGAAAATGTTGAGATCACCTGTAAATAACATACCTTAGAAAGCATCAACAAAAGAATTTATCCTCCCTTGAATTTTGGTCTTCTTTACTTCACCTTCCCTCTAAAATTCGGCTCAGATATCCTTTGGTTACCTCAATCACCTGTAGATATTCAATATTCTCAAGTGTGATTAAAATGAGAGAGCCGTGCCTCGTATTTATACTTTCATGTAGCTTCCTCAAGGGGTTACATTTTAACCATCTTAACCCACTTTCCTTATTTTAGGGTTAACCCACTTCTAACCACTTGTCCACTTAGTAATTTCTCCATTAAATTTATTATTTAAACAATTTATTTTGTATTAATTTTGAATTATAGTACATTCATCACTTCACTTTATTATTTACCTTCTAAAATCTCTTAAAGCACTTTGACTACTTTGACCTTTTGGGGCTTCTAGATGACTCGTGAGGGTTCTCCAACTTCACATGGCCATAACTCTCTAACTGTGAGGAGTTATATGACGTTCCACATACCAATGGAAATGGAATGACATGTAATATCCATATAGAATATTATTACCTACAAATATATCAAAACTCATACCATTATCCATAAAACAAACTTGGGTCCATTACCCAAACCATTCTCCAACTTCACATGGCCATAACTCTCTAACTGTGAGGAGTTATGTGATGTTCCACATACCACCAGAAATGGCATGACATGTACTACCGATATGTAATAGTCTTACCTACAAATATGTTGAAACTCATACCATTATCCATAAAAAAAACTTGGGTCCATTGCCCAAACCTTTGTGCTACTGAAATTTTCTACCAGACTTTCTTCAAGGGTTGACATCAATTACAACCAACCCAAATAATCAACAAATCACTGCAGAAGCGGAGTATATTGCAGCTTGTGATTCTTTTGATGCTTGTATGAAATCAATATGGCTCTATAAACTAATTTCTAGACTATTTGATTAGGTGTTGGATTCGACTGTGATATATTGTGATAATTAAAGTTGTTTGAAGCTTTCAAAGAACCCCGTGTTCCATGAAAATTCAAAGCACATTGAGATCAAGTATTAGTTTATTCATCATAAAGTCCAAAAGGGAGAAGTGATTCTCCAGTACATCTCCATCAATGAGCGGAAAATTGATATTTTGACGAAGCCTTTGTCCAAGATAAAGTTTTCATACTTGAGGGAGAAGTTGGGACTCGTGGAGATTGCTCCCTTGGTTTAAAGGGAGGAGATGACTTCCTCAGTTGGGAGGGAGTGTTGATATATGGAATCATGGATAGTTAGTGTTATGGTGGATATACATTCTCCAGGATGAGAATGGTCCAGGAAGGATAGATTGTTGGTGGACAAACATCCTCCCTGTGGAGGATGGTCCATCTTGACATATTGTTGGTGGATAGACATTCTCCCTGTGGAGAATGGTATAGGTTGACAGATTGTTGTTGTACCATGGACAATTATTCTTCTAGGATGTATGTCTATATTAGAAGAATTGTCCATGACAACTATTCTTCTAGGATGTATGTCTGGATTATAAGAATGGTCTGTCTCCTTGATTTCACAGTAGTGAGCAGAGAGGGGAGATTGGTACATGATGGACATTTTCCCCGAGTTCATAGTAGTGGCCAGAGGGAAAATGGTCTAGGATAGTCATTCTTCTAGGATGTATGTCCAAATTAAAAGAATGGTCCTTGTAGCCCATGACCTGGATTTCATCATTTGGGAGGACATTCATTCTTCTAGGAAATATGTATGGATTAGAAGAATGGTCCTTGTAGCCCATGACGTGGTTTTCAACATCTGGGAGGAAAGTTAGTCTTCTAGGAGGTATGTCCAGATTAGAAGAACGGTCCTTGTATCCCATGGCGTGGCATGCAAAATCTAGGAGTAAAGACATTCTTCTAGGACATATGTCCGAATTAAAGAATGGCCCTTGTAGCTCATTGCAGGGCTTCAACATCTGTTGGGACAGTTATTATTATAGGACGTATGTTCATATTATACAAATGGTCCCTATATCACTCTATTAAGTGAGTGAATTATGCGAGACACTCTATTGATTGCGCTAACTCTATCACATGACTTATTCAACATGATGCCCGATTACTCATATGGAGTATGGCCTCGAGAGATGATGCAGACGATGATATGATTTTATGCCAGGAGATTGTTTTACTGCATGGTGATAGCCTTTGTAGCTATTAGTTGATTGCAGTGGAGACTGTGTGTCTCTGGACAGTAACTATGTGCTACTATGGTGGATGTGTTCCACTAGTAGTGACTGTATGTCACTAGATAGTAGGTGTGCGCTACTAGGAGTGGTTGTGTACCACTGGATAACAACTGTGTGATGCTATGGATCGACATTGTTGTGATCTATTAGATGGTATTGTAGTAACTATGTACTACTACCTGATTTCCATGGAGACTACCAGTAGTGTTGGAGATGATTTCTAGTTAGATGGACAATGATGATGATGTTCGTGACTTGATCTACGCGATCATGAGATAGCCTATGTGGCTATGATGATGCTACCTATAGAATGGTATGCAATACTATGTGAGCCTTGTCCACACCATGTGAAATGGATGGATGTGTTTGAGACCATTATAATTAATACCTCCCTAGCTATGAGGAAGTGTTGATATTATGGTAGTTTCAGGAGGTACACAGGGGCTTCACTGGGAAACCAATATGATATCATGTTCGTTCACATTGGGTGTGGAAAAATCAATGAAATGACTAGGAAATATATTGGCTAATATTAAATGGGGGAGGTTTTTTTTTAATAATATAGAGGAATATATGTATTTTGGAGGGGTGGGGGAGAGGGTAGGGGGAATTTGGGGGTGGAAGGGTGAGGGGCCACCGAACGCACGTGCATTGAATTAGGAAATCCAAACTTTGAAACCCTGCATTGTTTAGCTTGAAAAACATTATGGGAAATCCGAACTCTGAAACCCTAACTCATTGTTTAGGGGTTGTGAGGTGGGAAACAAACATACAACACTCAAATCACATTGAAAACACCCAACAAAATAATAAAGCCAAAGGATTTGAGGGTCTTTGGCACTGGGGAAATTGAAATAACATCCAAGACGGTTCTCTAAACATTTGACAATGTTTCTTATGTCTCCACCCCTTCTATTTTCCCTCTTTTATTTCGTACGCTGCATTTTGTAAATGTCACGAATCTATATCAACACCCAGATATTCATGTTTTGGTTTCAAGAAGAGTTACTCCCAATTTTGATGTATATTTTCCTCCCATGCAACTGTTGTTTTCCCCTGGTTCGTTGTCTCATTTTCAAACCACCACACAAATACCCTTATCTGTGATTATGCACCCAACATATTGCAATGTTTTTGTAGCTTCAATCGTACCAATTGCCAATATTTCCTTGCATAATTGGCTGCCATAGATCCCAAAGGCACACAATACATCTTTCTTCTTGTATTAATTTTATTCTCTTTCTTTGAGATTCTACTTTTTTCTGAGTTTGGTTTCCTTATGCTAGAGTTTCAAGATTGGGAAACTCCTTATTTTTTCCTTTTTTTAGTTTTTTCTATCAACTTGGGATTTTCATCTTGGTAATATAGAAATTACACTCATCAAAAAACTCAGGATCATGAAATTATAAAATGCAATGAAATACTTTTATAACAAAATATAATAGTGTGACACAATACGAGTGGTAAAGGATAAACACTTCTTCCTAGACTCCCTAGTTTTTATGTACATATTGAATAATTCTCTCCAAAATATTCGATAATAACTTAAACAAACTAGGAGACTTAGTATTTGTGTTATTCAATCGAAGAAACAAATTCTTAAAAATCCAATGTTCTTAATTAGTTATTGGTTTAAAATCTGATCAAATTCATTCTTGATTTCGATTTTGATGCAAGTATAGGAGGCTCTATATACATGGTAGGCCTCAAAAGATGTTAAAGAGGAAAACAAACATCCATAGACACACAAATACATAGATACACACATGTTGATGTAGCTATGTCTCTGAATGTTGATGTTAAAAAATAGAATTCCTCACTTGCAGTTATGAACATTGGCAACTTAGGAATGTAATCTACATACTTGTTCTAGCCAAATAGTGCATGCACACAGAGACACGAATATATGCATATGGGGTTGTGGTTCAACAATTATGATGGTGACATTCGAGGCCATCCACCAAGGTTCAAGTCACCCCCAAAGTCACACATGAATAGTTGGGGCCAGGGGCAAGCCTAAGGTGAATTTGACAGAATAGTACCCCTTTGTAATATCCCTTGACCAAACCCAAATGTAAATATAATCCAAGTGTATTTAAGCTAGTGAGTTGTTTAGACATCATTTTTGTAATACACCTTTCATGGCATGGTGCGCACATATACTGCGCAGTAAAGGGATGTAATGTGCACATTCTAAATACTGCGTGTAGTAACTAAGGTGTGTGCAACCTTAAAGATAGAGGATACAACACGTAGTAACAAAGTGCGTGCGATATTAAGGTCATCGAACCTTTGTGTATATAATATGCATTATAGGCTGGTGAGCCAGTATTATAAGTCGTAATGCTTATGGCTTGGAATTAGGCTAGCGCGCCTAGATGTCAAGGGCCAATGCGCCTACTTTGTACTTGACTCATGATTAATATAAAATACATCACTGCACGCAAACCAACCACGATAAAAGAGATGGGGTACTGAACTTCACCAGTTAGGGTAAGGGAGGGCCAAAAGTCAAGGAATATTATATTAATATTTCCTAAAACATAAAGTATGGATAATTAGTTTATCCTAAGTTCTAAAGTTGGGGACAAGTGGACAAAAGTAACTTCCGATATGACAAGTGTCAAGTTGGGGACATGCATTCATATCGTGGGGAAACTTAGCCCAGAGGGGGGATTGAGAGAGGGATCTTACGAGTGAAAAACAGGGGAAAACCACCAAGGGACCATTTTTTGACAGAGAGTTCAGAGTGATTCTGAAAACACACTTAGTTATCCAGTCAATGACTCCATGACCATTTTCACTCATACATTCCATTATCCTTGAGACAACCATTCCACCTTTCTGAAACCTGTTTTCCCGTCCCTTTTGGTTGGTGTACCTGGTTATCTTAGAGCAGGATTGAAGAAGTGGGTTGTCAGGCCCGTGAGAAGCTCTCTGGGTGAGAGAATGGTTGTGGATTGATTTCTGTTGGTGCTATACTGCAGCTACAATTCTCTGAGACTTCCGGTCCGACCTGTTGCTGAAGCCCTGGAAGGGAAGTGGGGCAGCCGAGGGACTGTTGAGTAGAGAAGGGGCACACTTCCTTGGGTGGGACAGGCATGTGGGGAATGAGAGGATGTAGGCTGTTAGTTGAGTGAGCACCTGAGACAGAGTCTTTCTTGTTGTCCATGAGCCTTAGCCTGGATAGGAATCCCTTACCCTGGGTGGCGTTCAGTCCCATCTCGGGGGTGATTCATTGTTGAGAGTGATGAACATTGTAGTCTATGGCTAGGAGGTTCGTGGATGGTCTGTAAGTAGTTGGTGAAAGTCTTTCTAAGATAAGTACCAATTGTATGATAAATGGATATGTTGTTTTGTTATTTACATACCCATGTTATGATTTTATCATATATGTGACTATGTTGCTTGTGTGCTTATGGGTAATTTCCTGTAAATGAGGCATATCGGTAATTACTGATATTTTAATATAAAATTCATATGTTACAGAAATTAATGGTTTGTATATGTTTAGATGTAAAGCTTCCATGAGCGTGTTGTATGTATATGTTTTAGTTGCATGCAGTCTAAAGAGTAAATTTAGGTGGCATTGCTTAGTTGACTATTGGGTATGCTACTATATGTTCTGCAGTAAGGGAACAAAAGACGTTCCCTAGAGTAGCATGTCTCGGCCTCATGGTTGGGAATGTTAGTGATTGGTGTCAGAGCATGAGTGGTTTCTCTGGAGTGGCCTACCCTAGCCTCAGGTTGGTTGAGGGGTTCGTTACCGTATGGTATCAGAACCTCAGTTCAACACTGAGCTTGGATGGGTCAGAAGAATTGCAATCGAAGTGAATTTTCACAGAAAAATAACTTTGAAGTGACCAGAATTAGAGTCATAGAGTGTCCTTGGAAAAAGGTTGGCGTACTGGTGTGCGTGGTAAGTTTGGCACTGCACGAAAAACTGTGGCGTGCCAGTGTGCGTGGTAAATTGTGGTGTCGCGCGGAAGATTATTATGCGTAGATGCACACGTTGAAATTAGCCTTGCGCAGTAAGCACACACATAGTAAGGTGCACATGGAGTGTGCAAGTATTGCTTAATGCAGAGGAGTTTTGTTATTACGTGCATAAGTACGAGGATAAGTTGTTTCACGACAGTGTATTCAGTAGTATGCGCAGATATTTGAGCATGAAGGAATATGTTAAACTTGACATGGTGCATGCATAGGACGAAAAAACATGTGGAATATCAGTGTGCAGTATCGAACTGTGCGCAGTGGATATTGGCGCACAACACCAGAATAGTGCGCGTAAGTAGTCGGTACGACGAAGAAGAAATGCACAGTAGATTTAGGTGCGCGGAGAAGAGTTTACCTTGTAATATTGCTATGCACAATAATATAAATGAATAGGTCAATTTAATGCATGTGAAGTCGCTTAGAAGGCGAGGAGTCTGAGTTTAAATTGCATCATAATAAAAGAAAAATAAACACATAACCGCATTGAAACATTAATTAAAAGGAATTTCGAATTTTAATTTCTTTTGATTTAGACAGATGAAAATAAAATATAAGATTACAAGAAAAACTCTTATAAAAGAAAACAAGAGTCATAACATCACCATATAGAAATTGTAATAAAACAGTCTAAAATCCGTTTCTGTATTTATATAATCATATTAATCACAAAATTACAAAAGGTTGGTGACAACAGTTAGCCTGTTGTAAAAAGGGTCGATGAAGAACATGCTTGTCATCTCTGGTACTCTTTACCTCCGCTACTGGTTGTTCAAAATCCGCTGAGACATTTATTTGAAGACTTACTTCATCTTAGCGATCTCCGCCTTTAAAGAGGAGTCTAACCAGACCGGTTGATTTTCTCCAACACTTTCGGTCGCTTCAACCGTAGATTCCTCCTTCTT
Source organism: Picea engelmannii (assembly GCA_009831015.1). Lineage (NCBI taxonomy): Eukaryota > Viridiplantae > Streptophyta > Pinopsida > Pinales > Pinaceae > Picea > Picea engelmannii. The sequence goes on from WSFP011222471.1 coordinate 27,659, forward strand.
ATGCCGCTTACTCCTTTTCTTCTTAGTGGCTGGCATGTTGATGACTAAATCCTTTATAATGGGATTCAACCTGACTTCCAATCACAAGTATATAACCGGCTCTGTGTGGAATTTAGTTGCTAGAATATGAGCAAGGACCCTTTCCTCCTTAGTCACAGGAAAGGGTCCTTGCATGTTGCTCGATTAACCAGTCTCACACGACATAGATTTATCCATGTATCTCAGGTTAAGGATACCAAAATGTGTCTCTACAGAGAGCAGGAAGTCGAGTAGCTTGAATATTACTACGGGTATGGATACACAAATATTTTCATACTTGAGGAGTAGTAATTATAGAACTCCATTTATGAAGTGCAGACAGATTATGTACAAGGAGCGTTGGGTTGCCATGCTTGGCCAATACATTTCGAATGATTAGCTTTTGAGTTCGTTACATGGCGGTGTTCAGATGACGTCACATGGTTGTGAAGTACCAAATGAATGAAGCAGGGTGATATGACTAGCCATCGCCCGCTCCACGAGTGGTGGATTTGACATGTTGAGACACGTAATACCATGTCTTGGCGAAAGTGGTTTCGAAAATACCACCTTCTTGCACGAGTGTATCTCGGAAGGCACTGCATGTCAGCGTTCTCGAGACTTGGGTCTTCTCTAGAATTGTCATGGTGATAAAACCAAGAAACCGGGAGTGATAATGTTGATGTGTATGTTGAATCGAAATGGTGCATATTCTCATGAATTGTTGATTGGTTAGTCTGATAAGTTTCAATGGCTTCACATTTTGCAAAATTAACAACAATGCGGTCAGGACAGACCAGTGCAGACTCCGTAGGAATGGAAGAGGCACAGGAGAATTATAGTCATCCAGAGAAGAGCAGAGGGATGGATGTCCACTTGGACATGGAAGGAACGATCTCCAACATACATGGAGAAGAAAGGAATGAAGATATGAATATGGATGAGACCATTAAGAATTTGCAGAAGGATGTCCAAATCCATAAAGATGATAATGAAAGGCTTATGAAATCCAAAGAGCAGAAGGATGACTTCAACATGAAACTATTGGAAGGTTTGAACAGAATAGAGAATAAATTGGCTAAGGAGAGTGACTCAAGTAGATATGAGAGTCAAAAATATTCAGAGGAGAAGAGAGAAGTAAAAAGTGCTAGTAAACATCACCATCATTCCCATAGACATTCCCATAAGAGAGCAGGAAACAAATCAAGCCTATCCCCTGTCAGTAGGTATAAGAGATCTGGGGTGGATGAGCTGCAAGGAGAAATGAACAAAATCAAACCTCCTACTTTTGATGGTGATCACAAGAAGGATGAAGATGTTGAAACATGGTTGCTAGGCATGAGGAGGCATTTTCAATTGCATAATTATTATTCTCATGCTGAAGGTAGAATTTCTATTTATCAACTCAAAGGAAAGGCCTCCATGTGGTGGGATCAACTTGTGTAGGTACAAAACATTGTAGAGAAAAGTGTTATTTGGAGAGAATTCAAGAAGTATTTTGAGAAGAAGTACTTGGCCAAGAGGTACTATGACAAGAAAATGAAGGAGTTCTTTGAACTCAATCTTGGAAGTATGACCATAGATGAATATGAGAGAAGGTTTCTGGAATTGTTGAAGTATGTCTCTTTCATTAAGGATGATACAATCAAGATTCAACAGTACTTAAGTGGATTGTCAGCGTTCATCAGTGACAAAATATAGTATGATGATCCCAAGACATTAGAAGAGACCATAAGAAGAGATAAATTCTTATATGACCAATTGAAAGCAAGACCAGCTTTCCAAAAGGCTTGGAAAGACAATAAGAAATTCAAGATGGATCAGAGAAAGAAGGGAGCTAAGCTGCCATTCTTTAGAAATAATCCACAATGGAAGAAAACACATCAGGAAACCAAAGTGATTGACATAGGGAGTCAAGGGCCAAGACAACCACCTATGCAATGTTGGGGTTGTAAAGGAGACCATAGGTTCAGAGATTGTCCTCACAGAGGCGAAAAAGGTAAGGTTGTTCACAATGTACAACGAGATGAGATAGTAGAGGACATGGGAAAAAATGTGCCAAGGATTTATGCAGCCCTGGACAACAAGAAAGCAGAGTATCAGTCCCACATGATTGAAGTGGAAGGTATGATCAACAACCAAACTCTTGCTATTTTAATTGATTTAGGAGCTAGCCATAGTTATATAGACCCAAAGATGGTGGAAAGTTTGCAATTACCAAGAAGCAAGCATGGGAAATCCTGGATGGTGCAACTGGCTACAGGAGCCAAAAGAAAAGTTAATGAGATGGTTAATTCCTGCCTCATAGACATGAATGGACTAAATACCAGGGCAGATTTGAACATTTTACCCTTAGGTTCCTATGATTGTTTAATTGGGGTGGATTGGTTTGACCCACACCATGCTCTATTGGATTGTCATAACAAAGCATTCACTTGCTTGGATGAAGAAGGGGACCAAAAGAAAGTGCAGGGAGTTCCTAGGGAAGGAACCATTAGAGAAATTTCAGCATTATAGCTGAAGAAATGTTATAGAAGAGGATGTCAAATATTTGCAGCTCATATGGAGGAGACACCTAAAGACAAGGTACCAAATTTGGAGAATTATGCAGTCTTGAAAGAGTTTGAAGATGTATTCAAGGAAGTAACGGGACTACCCCCAAGGAGAGACATTGATTTCTCTATAGATTTGATGCCTGGAGCAGTGCCAGTATCAAAGACTCCTTACAGGATGAGTACACTAGAATTGAAGGAGTTGCAAATGCAGCTTGAAGAACTTTTGAAGAAGGGGTATATACGCCCAACTGTATCACCTTGGGGTGCCCCAGTCTTGTTTGTGAAAAAGAAAGATGGAACTTTAATATTGTGCATTGACTTCAGATAATTGAATAAAGTGACTATTAAGAACAAATATCCTCTACCAAGGATTGATGACCTCTTTGATCAATTGAAGGATGCAAGGATATTTTCAAAGATAGATCTCATATTAGGATACCATCAGGTAAGAATTAAAGAAGAATATATTATCAAGATCGCCTTCAGGACAAGGTATGGTCACTATGAGTTCATGGTGGCACTGTTTGGATTGTCAAATGCACCAGTTGTTTTCATGTTCTTAATGAATGGTGTTTTCCGAGAGTATTTGGACAAGTTTTTCATTTTCTTTTTGGATGACATTCTTATATATTCCAAGTCAGAGGAAGAGCATGATCATCATTTGAGGATGGTGTTGCAAGTGTTAAGGGAACATCAATTGTATGCCAAATTGAGCAAGTTCTCATTTTATCATAAACAAATTCATTATTTGGGGCATATCATCTCATAAGATGGGATAGAAGTGGAACCTGAGAAAGTAGAAGCCATTAGAGAATGGTCAGCACCAAAGAATGTGACCGAGGTAAGATATTTCATGGGCGTTTCAGGTTACTACAAGAGATTCATTGGAGGATTCTCGAAGATAGCACACCCAATCACTTCCTTACAAAGGAAAGGTATGAAGTTCAGTGGACGATGGACTGTGAAAGGAGTTTCCAACATTTGAAACAATTATTGACAAGTGCTCCAATACTAAGGATCACAAACCCAAATGAAAATTTCATTGTATGCACAAATGCATGTAATGAAGGACTGGGTGGGGTCCTCAGTCAAAATGGATTTGTGATATGTTATGAATCAAGGAAGTTGAAGGAGCATGAAAGAAACTATGCCACTCATGATTTGGAGTTGGTAGCCATAGTGCATGCCCTGAGGAAATGGAGACACTACCTCATGGGAAAGAGGTTTGAGCTAAGAATAGACCACAATGGTTTGAAATATTTATTTGATCAACCAAATCTAAATGCTAGATAAAGCAGATGGTTAGAATTTCTAAGAGAATATGACTTTGATATAAGGCATATCAAAGGGAAAGAAAATAAAGTGGTTGATGCACTCAGCAGGAGGGTGCATGAGCTTCATGCTACAACCATTAGCATGTATCAGACTGACGTTAAAAGAAAAATTCTGGAGGCTGCAAATACAGATCTACAGTATAGAGAATTGGTAGCAATGCTACAACAAGGTAAGACACCACAGAGGATGGATAATTATAAGTTGGGAGTAGATGGAATACTGTTGCACAAGAACATAATTTTTATACCAAATGTCCAGGACTTGAAACGTATAATTTTGCGTGAGATGCATAATGCTCCTTATGCAGGACACCCTGGATATCAGAAAACTATAACAACAGTCAAGAGCCAATACTTTTGGCCAGGTATGAAGAGAGAAATTGTAGAATACATCGCTAGGTGTATGAGTGCCAGAAAGTTAAAACAGAGCATAGGCACCCAACAGGATTGCTACAACCTTTGCTCATTCTTGAATGGAAGTGGGAAGTGGTGACAATGGATTTTATTATGGGATTTCCCAGAACATGCAAGCTACATGATTCGATTATGGTAGTGGTGGAAAATCTTACACAAGCTGACCATTTTATTCCACTAAAAACTACTCAAAAAGCAGAAGATGTTGTTGATATTTTCATGAAGGAAGTGGCACGATTGCACGGAATTCCTAAAACGATTGTGTCTGGTAGAGATCTTAAATTCACCTCGAATTTCTAGAAAGGATTGTTCAAAGGATTCGGAACGAAACTGAACTTTAGTACAGCTTATCATCCTGAGTCTGATGGATAGACAGAAAGAATGAATGGGGTGATAGAAGATATGTTGAGAATGTATGTGATGGACAAACCATCGAAATGGGAAGACTACCTACACTTGATAGAATTCACTTATAACAATGGGTATCAGGCATCATTGAAAATGAGCCTGTTTGAAGCACTTTACGACAGAAGATGCAATACTCTAGGAGGATGGGATAATCCAGTTGATAGAACAGTAGTCAGGCCAGAGTTGCTCAAGGAGATGGAGGACCAAATGTTAAAAAATTAAGCAGAATTTGAAAGCTGCCCAAGACAAACAGAAAAATTATGTTGATAAAAATAGAATCCTCAAAGAATTCAAAGTGGGTGATCATGTTTTCTTGAAAGTGAAAGCTAACAGGAGTTCCCTGAAGTTGGTAAGTTGCGCCAAGTTAGCAGCCAGAATTTGTGGACCATTTGAAATCCTAGAAAGGATTGGTCCTGTTTCTTATATGATTGCATTACCTACATCTATGTCTGTTCATAATGTCTTCCATGTATCATTGATAAAGAAATATATACCCGATGTTAATCATGTTATTGATTGGAATTTTATTTAGGTGGAGCAAGAAGGCGCTTTACAAGTGCATCCGGTGCGCACCCTGGATCAAAAAATCAAACAACTCCAGAATCGAGCCATAGGGCTTGTAAAGGTCCAATGGACCTGGTACGGACCTGAAGACGCTACTTGGGAGAATGAGGATGCAATGCGGGTAGAGTACTTGCATATTTTTGAAGAGTTTTGAAAATTTTGTTGTATATGGATACATGATGCATTGAGGACAATGCATAAATAAGGGGAGGGGATTGTAATATCCCTCAGTCGAACACAAATGTAAATATAATCCAAGTGTATTTAAGCTAGTGAGTTGTTTAGACATCATTTTTGTAATACACCTTTCATGGCATGGTGCGTGCATATACTGCGCAGTAAAGGGGAGTAATGTACACATTCTGAATACCGCACGCAGTAACTAAGGTGCACACAACCTTAAAGACAGAGGATACAGTGCGCAGTAACAAAGTGCACGCAATAATAAGGTCAACAAACCTTTGTGTATATAATATGCGTTATAAGATGGTGAGCCAGTATTATAAGATGGAATGCTTATTTCTTAGAATTAGGATAGCGCATCTAGATGTCAAGGGCCAATGCACCTACTTTGTACTTGACTCATGATTAATATAAAATACATCACTGCGCACATACCGACCATGATAAAAGAGATGGGGGACTAAACTTCACCAGTTAGGGTAAGGGAGGGCGAAAAGTCAAGGAATATTATATTAATATTTCCTAAAACATAAAGTATAGATAATTAGTTTATCCTAAGTTCTAAAGTTGGGGACAAGTGGAAAAAAGTAACTTCCGATATGACAAGTGTCAAGTTGGGGGAATGCATTCATATCATGGAAAAACTTAGCCCAAAGGGGGGATTGAGAGAGGGATCTTATGAGCAGAAAACAGGGGAAAACCACCAGGGGACCATTTTTTGATAGAGAGTTCAGAGTGATTCTAAAAACACACTTAGTTATCCAGTCAATGACTCCATGACCATTTTCACTCATACATTTCGTTATCCTTGAGACATCCATTCCACCTTTCTGAAACCTGTTTTCCCGTCCCTTTTGGTTGGTGTACCTAGTTAGCTTGGAGCGAGATTGAAGAAGTGGGTTGTCAGGCCCATGATCAGTTCTCTAGGCGAGAGAATTGTTGTGGATTGATTTTCGTTGGTGCTAGACTGCAGCTACAGCGCTCTGATACTTATGGTCTGGTGTGTTGCTGAAGCCCTGGAAGGGAAGTGGGGCAGTCGAGGGACTCTTGAGCAGAGAAGGGGCACACTTCCTTGGGTGGGACAGACATGTGGGGAATGAGAGGTTGTAGGTTGTTAGTTGAGTGAGCACCTGAGACAAAGTCTTTCTTGTTGTTCATGAGCCTTATCCTGGATAGGAATCCCTTACCCTGGGTGGAGTTCAGTCCTAGCTCGGGGGTGATTCACTGTTGAGAGTGATGAACAATGTAGTATATGGTTGGGAGGTTCGTGGATGGCCTATATGCAGTTGGTGACAGTATTTCTAAGATAAGTACCAATTGTATGATAAATGGATATGATTTTTTGTTATTTACATACCCATGTTACGATTTTATCATATATGTGACTATGTTGCTTGTGTGCTTATGGGTAACTTCCTGTAAATGAGGCATATCGATAATTACTGTTATTTTAATATAAAAGTTGTATGTTACAGAAAGTAATGGTTTGTATATGTTTAGATGTAAAGCTTCCGCAAGTGTGTTGTATGTATATGTTTTAGTTTCATGCAGTCTAAAGAGTAAATTTAGGTGGCATTGCTTAGTTGACTACTGGGTATGCTATTGTATGTTCCGCAGTAAGGAAACGAAAGACATTCCCTAGAGTAGCATGTCCTGACCTCATGGCTGGGAATGTTAGTGACTGGCGTCAGAGCATGAGTGGTTTCTCTGGAGTGGCGTACCCCGGCCTCAGGTTGGTTGAGGGGTTCGTTACACCCTTATTGTGGCAGCTTAGCCAAAGTGGAAGTGCTTGTGTTAAATTTTTTCTCCTTAAGAGTTGTTTCACCCATTCAGGTGGTTGCTTACAGTGCCACATTTCTTTGGTCTAGTTGTAGTGTGTCTAAATGATTTTATAGGAATCACTTTCAAAGAAAATGTTCTTATAGTGCCTACATTCCTAAATTCATCCCCAGCCCTATTTATAGGTTATTATGCTTATCAACAAACTCCACTTTAAAATTTTCAACGATATAAGTGGCCACACTAGGAGAAGCATATATAGACCTATATAAATTGTAGGACGATCAAGCTGCTATTTTTTTAAGACTAAAAGAAAAATATTTTCCTTTATAGATCATTGCAGAAAACTTCATCAGGTGGGCTTACTAGGATAAAGGCATTTAAGGACAATGTCGAGTTAATGAAAAGATAGAAACAAGAGAAATGGCCCAAGTCCAAATAAACATGACAAATTATTTGTAAGGTGAATTCAAGGTCATGTTATGCATGAATAGATCCAGAATAGAAGTTACACTTATAAATTAGAATGCTTCATGTGTAAAATCAAACAGAAGACAATAGTTGGCATAAAAATACAACCACATTCTTGAAAATGTTGTAGATTGAGAAGATTTTGTTGGCACAGAAGCAGACCCAGGGTTCAACGCTTAACAACGCACCAACAAAACCCTGACTACCGACCCTTTCAGCAACACCTACGAAGCATGAGAAGTCTCACCCGAGGTCAAAGCAGGGGGGGTTACAGGACACAGGTGTCTGTAACCAGGTTGGGGCACTAATCTATGATAAGAGCACTTCACATAATATTTTTTTAACACTTAGGAAGTGAACATGCATTAGTTTATTAACCTCATTAACACCACAAAGCATAATCAAAGACAGATAAGCGCAGTAACAACAAGTGATTATGTAACCTGAGCTCTTAGCACTTAGCATTATGAGTTAAGTCTACCATTCATTTACCCTTTAACCTAAGTAAGTACTTAAGAAACAAAATATATATTCATTACACATCATAATCAAAGCACTAAGAAAATGCATAACAGAAATGACACTGCACAAAGCAAACCATGAGATACCAGATATATGTGGTTCACCCCAGGGTGGGGCTATGTCCACAAACTGCTTCAACTCTTTATTATTCACCAAGATCTTACATCCAGTCACTCCTATGCACTAATACATAGAGTTGAACTTCGCACAAGACAAGAGATCTGAGCACTAAGCACTAGATCCTCCTTCTTTTCCCTTCCAAAAACTAGGTCAAATGCATAGAGCCAAAATATCTTATCACGACACTTAGCACCTTCTGCAAAATCACTCGAGCACAAAGCCTCGACCACATACATTCCTTCTCACATAGAACTTATCTCTTCTACAATACATTCCCCTTTATTTATACTTTACAAAGTCTTACAATAAGGCCTAAACATGGGGAAAACCCATGGGTTGACATCCCATAAACTCGTTACAAAACCCTAGAGGACCCCTTACTGGGTCCACATAACCCTCAAAATAGGTGAGATTTGTGATATCAGCTCCACCTGAGCACTCCTACTTTGACCATCATGTTGAAGTCCAAAAGTGGGCCAAAAATTGACCGAAGTTTCCCCAAAACTTGGTTGAGGGTTAACAGATTATATGTATGTATAGTTCTTTTGATAAGTATATGAAACAAGTTTTTTTGGTTCGATGATTAGTCTTAATGAGGCTTCTATATTTATAGTAACCATGTACACATGTCATGGCATGGTACACATTTTATGCATGCAGTAATATACTTCAAAGAATTTATTGGAATTGCATCCCTTTAGTTTGTCAAAATGATCCTAAGTCTAATGAACTATTGATATACAGGATAAATAATATAATAGTCATCATGCAAAGGAGTTGTGTTTAAAGTAGAAAAAAATGATACAAGGTAACAAACATTGTAATCTTTATTTGCAGGAAGTGTGTATTTTTAGGGTATTTGATGAATATTTTGGCTGATTAATATTTACAGTGTCCACTGCATTTTTAATCCTTGTAGGTATCCTAGTGTTATAGTATTTTTAACTTATTATGATGCATTTGAACATGGTATCAGACAATATGCATATGAATATATCAATCTTGACGAAATAGACAATTGTGTGATGTTGTTCACCATATGGTAAGAGTGTCTTGTTATAGTGCAACAAGTTTATTTTTAATGTTTATATTTTAAACTAGATAGTAGAAGTCGAACTACAGGACCTAACTTTATGCAATTGAATTTTCAGAGAAAATGATTGTACCTTATGAGTTTTGTGAAATATAATTACGAACTCCAGTGAGAACCATTTAGGTTTACAATACAATTTTTTAAAATATACGTATCTATTTTTTTTTGTTAGTTCTACCTAATTGAGATACATATTTTGTATTAAGCATATACAATGTTGACACCAATGTCTTTTGGTCCACTTTGGAAATTTTTAAATTGGATGTTGTGGGAACTTAATCAATAAGAATAGGCCATAGAGAACACTACACAATGTTGTAATAAATGCTAGCTAAAATCTAAGTTGGAAGATGAAAATATAATGTTTATTGCATGCCTTTCTCCTTCTTTGACCAACAAGAGGTACACCTCATATTTCTAGGTTTCCCTATCTAATTAAAGCAATAAGTCTTTGGTTGAACACTAGGACACACTTCAGACCATGGATCAATGAGACCTTGGGGCTGATGGACATCTTTGAGACACCAAAACCTTTCTTAAACCATATTGCAATATGAAGATTTATTGTGTGAGAAAAGGCAAGGAATGCTAATAAATATCCACAATTTCCTTTCCTAGGATCTAAATGTCTTCATCTCTTGTTATCAAGATTTAAATGGTTTTGAGTTGATCAAGGATCTATATACTTTTAACCATTTTCTTTCGAACATAAGTATGACCATTGCTAGAAAGATTAATGCCTCTTGGTCATAAGTAACCATCTTCGTTTTGGATTGATAAAATTCCCAATAAATATTAATGCCTCTTGATTGCAGCCTCAAGGAAGCTTTGGCCCATTTTCTCCTTGCCAAAATCTGAAATGAGAAGGGTCTAAGCTTGGTCGTTTCATTCATAATTTTCCTTGTATAGGCTCTAAAATATTCAAACTTTTATGGTTTAAATTGGCTAAGGATCAATATGATTGTACACAATTAGTCCTACCATGATGAAATCAAGTTTGAATGAGAAGAAATTTAAGCACATATTTGTATACATTGGGGATGGTTTTCTCTCAAGGATCAGTTCCCACTCAAGCTATTTTTTCATATTGTTTGACAACCCATTTAAGAAGAATTTCTCTCCAAGAGGCTAGAAGATAACCTACGAGAGGAATTTGACACCAAAACCTCAAGATATATAACTCAAATTCCATACCATTCATTAGCTTGAAGTCAAATTGGCAATGCAAGGAAACTCAATAGAATGATATATATAATTTTTCTTCATGAATCATGATCATGAAACAAACCGCATAAATATCAAACATGTATTTCCATTTGTACACTTTGATTTTACATGGAATTTTGTCTTGCTAATCTCTGGAAATAGTCCAAGAAGCTTCTCCCACACATGTTCCTTCGTAGTTTCATTACACATGTGAAGAGTGTATTTTTTATTTCCTACTTATGTTAGTGCTAAATTTAAATGTAGAATTATATGTGCAAGAATAATGGAAAATGATTACTTGTATGCAAGTTACATATTAAAGAGGAAAAGGACAACTACGGGAAGGTTATAGAAGCAAGATTCAAGGGAAAAGAGAGAATAACCTTCATCAATTAAGAGCATACAAAGGATAATGGGTAGAATATAGTCTTTAAGGAAGCACACATTTCAATTTCAAGGAAGAAGAAAGTCTAAAACATGAAAGTCACCAAAATGAAATGCATAAGGCAAGTCAATTTACACTATTCCCCAAAGTAATGAAGCCTGGATTGTAGGCACAAGGAGACAAATTATTGATTGAAAGTGTCACATGAAATGAGGGAAATTATATACTATTAAAATTATTTTATTAAAGAATATCCTCATCATCCATTCGGTTATAAAGACAAAAACTATGTAAGGATGGAAATCCAAGTAAACTAGGAAGGCCAAGTATTCTAGGAAGACCAAAAGTCAAGGAATTAGAAAGCAAGAGTCATTGGCAAAGTCTTATAAGTAGACACATTGCAATCTTGCAAATTGTATTTTTCTTGGAATTGTAAGCTTTCTACATATGTTAATAAAAAATCCATTGTTAGAAAGTTTCAAATACTCTTGCCGATATGGGCTTATTTGTGGACTATTCCCACTTTTCCCTCCTCTCTTGGTGCTTGTGGGTTTAAACATTGTATCAAGTAGACTATTCTCTTCCTACTTTATTTATTACGCACTTATATTTTTCCTACTAACAATTGATTTGAGACAAGGAGTCTCTTAGTGTTTTGTAGACTATTCTTGGGTGCTTAAAATATCTAGTTATTGAATTTCATTTAGTAGTATACCATTCTCTCGTATGTTATGTAACTAACTGGTTTCATTTTAGGTTGTAGGTTCTATCACAAAGAATTGTCCCAACAATATTTTTCAACTTTGTGAGGAAGTTGAGAGGGTTTTATGCAGGTTTATTTCTAAGGGAAATGGTGGAGATTTTCCCTTACTGTCAGTTGTATAACCACCCTTCATTAATTTCCTAGCTAGGATTTAGTTAGTTTATATTAGTCTCATTTTTTATTTTCACTCACATATGCATTTCATGTTGGTTTTGTAAACCTGGATTATGAAATTCGGGTTACAACTAAATGTTTCATCATTTCAACATAAGAAGCTCTAATTGATCACTTTCTCCAGGTTGATAGCACACATTCTCCCATGTCAACACCATCCAGAAAAGAAGAAGAAAAAATGAAGAAGATTACAGATAGGAATGAACCAGTGTTATAATCAATGGTTTCTAAACATATTCCAAATAGGGTTATTATGGGAAGAAAGTGAAACACAAAAGTAAATATTAATTTGTACCAAAAAGGACTAGTGGCAACAAGAGTTCCAATAAATATGGGAAAATATTTTCCTAGATATGGTTATCATTCAATATTATAGAAGACCCAATGGCATGTTGTGTATTCCAAGTGGCATACAAAACATGCCAATGGCCTACTGTGTATGCCACTTGGCATACACAATGGCCTTCTATGTATTTTTTTTGGATTGATCAAAGTCCCAAGAAATATTAATGCCTCTTGATTGCAGCCTCAAGGAAGCTTTGGCATAATTTCTCCTTGCCAAAATATGAAATGAGAAGGGTCAAGGCTTGGTCATTGCATTCATACTTTTCCTTGTATAGGCTCTGAAATCTTCAAACTTTGATGATTTAAATTAGCTAAGGATCCATATGCTTGTACACAAATAGTCCTACCATGATGAAAACAAGTTTGAATGAGAAGAAATATAAGAACATATTTGTATACATTGGGGAGGATTTTCTCTCAAGGATCAATGCCCACTCAATATATGTTTTCATATTGTTTAAGAACCCATTTAAGAAGAATTTATCTCCAAGAGGATAGAATATAACCTATGAGAGGAATTTGACACCAAAACCTCAATATTTATAACTTGGAATCTATACCATTCATAAACTTGAAGTCAAATTGACAATGAAAAGGGGGGAAGTTATTGTGTCAAGCTTAGTGGAAGTGTTAAGAGAAATATCATCTATCAAATAATATTCCTCCATGCGAGGAAATGTACCAATGTCACTTAAATTTGATGTTCATATTTTCCCATAAAACATACAATTCATGACAACCAATTTCTGAAATTGAAGAAAATCAAGATGATGAAGAAAAGAATCAAAGTATTGTTGAGATCAGTTCCTGCTTCCAAATTTCCCTTCCCTTTTTTATTTTCCCAACTTCTTTTTTTTCCCCTTTCTTTTCCCTCTTCTATACTTTCCCTTATTTCCCTTTTCCTTTCTTCCCTTCTTCTATCCCTTTCTAGTTACCATACTTAATTGCATTTTGAAAATCAACGGGTTCATGGGTAGCAGGATTCACGGGTCGTCATCCCCATCCATTTTCCTATGCCACAAGTTCATTGGACCGCCTTTCTATATTATACTTATCCTTTTTTCAACATCGCGGGTTTGTGGGGTCAAAATTTCATTCTCCAAGTTCTGCGATATCCACTTTGCACCCAAATTTTTGTGATCCTCATTTCAACCATCATATTTGTCATGGGTCTTGAGTCCCTAAAAGCATTTTATTTCTCCTACATGCAAGTCCGACCGACCGTTTTCCTACACTTGAATTATTTTTTATCATCCTCAACCACAGATTGGCAGGTTCCCAAGTTGGCGGGTTCATGAAAAACTCCATATTCAAAAACTACTCTCATCCGTCCCCACCATTCTCGAGCATTTTCCAATATTCATTGAATGTTGTTTAATGTTAACAACTAATTATGCAGGCTCTGAAAATATCTTCATTAATAGTGAAGGGATCGAGGAGATTTCCCATTAAATTACATTAAATCACTATTTGCAAAAGGTTATATTATTGTCATCTCTCCAAAAAAAATCATTTCAAGTTATTATTCAACTGAAAGAATACTCTCGTGAACCTATGGCAACAGCATATAGACAACATTTTTATGGTGATACTCTAAATATTTTTGGTCGTGAAGACCAGAACTTTGAGTGGCCCATAGCATATTCATATTACTCATCTCCTCCTACAGAAAAATACGTGATCTGGACATTCATAATTGCTCGTGCAGGGTGTGTTCCTAAGGTATTCGATTGCAAAGAACTTGTTACATGGTGCATGGAGAAGTACGTGCCAAGCCAGAGGATTATAAAAATCCAAGGTCATTCTCTGATTTCCCTTTCACTGCAAGTCTTATGCAGGATGTTGAAGCTCCCAGAGCTGACACTTACCTTCAAAGGAGAAGAACTATTCAAGAGACTCACGAAGATAGACCTAGAAGAAGGTACTAACGAAGTACAAGACCCTAAGTTAATTCTCAACTCAATGTTTCTAACAAAGAAACAATTTATGAACAAGCTGAGATATTTAAAGGGTTATCAGTTGAAAATTTTTATAGCATACGTGAATACAATGAAGAAGAAATAGACAATTGGCTAGTTGATTATTCCGTGAAAAATCTAGATATTGAGGAAGAAATACATGGTATTTCTCTTGATTTAAGAGACTTGGAAGGTGAGTTATTCAACATTAAAATCCAGCATGAAATAAATATCGCACCAATTGATGCAGGAGCATCGCCAACGCATCAAGCGAGCTAGCGCGGAAGCAAAGGACAGTTGGACAAGCCAACACAAATTTTGAAAATGCTTTGGAATTGTTGCACAGATCTTAAATGAATCATTTAAGAGGAGGCGCCTTTGTGTATTGTAAGGGACCTTGAGCGGATAGCTCTCGTCATTTAGGTAGATAGTCAGTATTTAATAAATTTAATGCAGTTAGATAGGAATTTAATTCTAGATTTGATAGCCTAGAGTCCAAGAGGGAAAACGGATATAGACACCCTCATTGTATCATTGTAACATTAACAGGAGCAGGAGTAGAAGAGAAAGCAGAGGACTGTGTGAAGAACACCCATGTACAAACATTTGAATGAATGGAAGAACCCTGATTCAAATTCATGGTTTGTGTTGTTCTCTGTGTATTGATTTTATGCTCATGAATGTTAGCTTCCTGTTATACATTTGATTTTATATGCTGTGTATGTGATTTCATGGTGAAATTGAAGTCTGAAGGGGACAAGGAATTAGTTTCAATTGTTTCTCTAATTTGAGCCAGAGAATTCCTGCAAGGAGTGCAGTTGAATCGTCCGCAAGGAGTGCGTTGACAGAAGGGTTCAATTAGAGATAACTTTTGTTCTCATTTCATTGAGGTGCAATTAGGCACAGTGCCGTGCAAGGAGTGCACAGGCCAGGTTAAAGGTCTCAGGGTTGCGAACCTGAGCAAGGAAGTGAAGGATTGCTGCTGCAGGAGTGTGCAGAGTCGAGAGAACTTCAACACTCAGTCGAGGTTGAAGGGTTGCTGCAAGGAGTGCGTGCAAGATGTTCCCAGAAGGAGTTGAGAAGTCGAGAGCAAGCTCAGGAGGAGTAGGCCTTCAATTCCACTGAAGGGTAGCACAGGGAAGCTGCTACTGGAAGTCCGAAGGAAGCCTCGCAGGTTGGTGAGCAGGAGAACGAGTCTCGTAGGGAGACACTCCTTCATTTCATGGATTCGCAAGGAGAAGAACGGACCGTCGAAATCCTTTGACGAGATTTTGTGAAGTTCCGCAGACCATTGGATCTCACGGAGGTGCAAGAAGGTTACAAGGTAAGCATGGGAGAGGTTCGAAGTTCAGGAGGGGACAGACCCAGAACCGTCCATCGTGAGGGATGCGTGTCAGGAGATCCCGAGGAGTCGGAGATCGAAGAATCGGGGTTTTCGAAAACAGAGAAATCTTACCGCTCGGAATCGTGAAACGCGATATTCCGACGGAAGGGTCATGTGGGCCACAGTTAGGGTTAGTGGAGGACAGGTGGCATAGTATCGGGGATCGGGAAAAGGTAAGTCCCGATTCCATTGACACAAGGATTCGCGATCCCCCGAATCCCAAAATCCCGATAAGAAGTGACGGGAGGTGGAAAAGTCAACCCACACATGCGCATAGGCGTATCGACATATCGGAAATCAGGGATCAACAAGGTAAGTTATTTTCGACAGCATAATTTCCGAAATCTTGACGGGAGGATTCCCGATAGGTATAGGAAGGAGATTACCATTTATCCATCGAGATTCAGAGTACTGTGAAGCACGAGGTGTGTGAGTTCGAGACTCGCGAAATTGCGAAGTCCGATTTCCCGATCATTAAGGGAGATCAGTTGAAGAGTTGTTGTGGGTAAGGAAAATTCCCGATAGGGAATCAGAGGAACCTTTGAGTTCTTCAAGCCATGAACAAAAGAAGGTCTTGAGGAAGCGGACGTGCTCACGAGGAGTGCGGCTACATCAGGTGTGGTATCAGAGCGAGGAAGACTCTTTGTTTTCTGTAGCAGAGAGAAGAAGAAATTCACCATGCCGCCCAAAAGAGAGAGACAATCACCTGATCAAGAGGATAGAGAGGTGCGGAGAAGAGGCAGGCCGATAGGAAATCCAGAAATGGAGAGACAGATGCGTGATCTTCGAGCAAGACTTGAGGATATGGAGACAGCGCAAAGACGCACAGTTAGTGCGGGGGATTTCAGCGATTCAGAAGATGAATTTGAAGCTAAACGCGATGAGGAAGTTGCAGCCGAGGATGCAGCGAATGAACGTTTAATTAAAGCTATTGCCAGAATGGGTGCAAAGGAGAAGATGGACATTCCAGTCTATGAGGGAAATCTGGATGCAGAGGAGCTACTAGATTGGATTAGAGCTCTAGACACCTACTTCGATTATGAAGATATCGAAGAGGATAAGAAGGTTAGACATGATGTCACGCACTTAAAATGACATGTAGCCTTATGGTGGGACGAGCTACAAGCTGATAGACGCTGCAAAGGCAAGCAGAAGATCAAAAGTTGGGACCGAATGATCGCAAATATGAAAGCGAAGTTCATCCCAAGAGACTATCAAATTACTCTGTTCAGGAGGATGCAGAACCTGAGACAGAAGCTGATGACAGTGAAAGAATACACTGAGGAATTCTATCGACTGAACATCAGAGTAGGTCATCGGGAGAGCGATGATGAGAAGGTTGCCAGATACCTGAATGGTATGAGATACAACATTCAGGATGAATTGAGCATGGTTACCATCAGGACGGTGGAGGACGCTTATCAGATGGCTCTGAAAGCGGAGGAGAAGCTGAGTCGTAAGCAGGGTCAGCGGGGCCGAGGCAGAAGTCAGGCCAGAGGCAAAGCAGTTGCCTAGGACAAAT
Source organism: Picea engelmannii (assembly GCA_009831015.1). Taxonomy (NCBI): domain Eukaryota; kingdom Viridiplantae; phylum Streptophyta; class Pinopsida; order Pinales; family Pinaceae; genus Picea; species Picea engelmannii. Next base: position 44,857 of record WSFP011222471.1, read on the forward strand.
ACCAGAAGCCCAAGGAGGAATGGAAGAAGCCTCAGGGTAAGGTAGAAAGAGGTGGAACCTCACAGAGAGGGCCACATATTGAGCAGAAAGGACAACATAATGAACAGAGTGGGGGATATGCTAACAACAACACTTTTCCTCGTACCAGAGGAAGAGGAAGAGGTCGAGGTGGAGTAATCACATGTTTCACATGTGGAAAGAATGGGCACAAGTCTTACGAGTGTCCATAGAAAAAGAAGGACATTGGAGAAGCTCACATCACCGAAGCGCAGAGGTGTGATGTTGAGGCAGAAGACGCAGAAAGCAGAAGGTCATTGATGATGTGAAAATTCCTTTTGACACCTGAGAAAGAGGTGGAAAGTTCAATTCAAAGGACCAGACTGTTCAGAACAGCTTGCAAGACCAAGGACAGGGTGTGCAAAATCATTGTTGATAGTGGTAGCACGGATAATATCGTGTCCACAGAGATGGTAGAGAAGCTGGAGCTGGAGACGACTGATCATCCAAGCCCATACAGAGTTTCGTGGCTACAAAAAGGACACCAGGTAACTGTTACTAAACAATGCTTGGTTGAATTCAATATAGGTGGATACAATGATAATATTTTGTGTGATGTTATTCCCATGGATGTTTGTCATCTATTGTTGGGTAGACCGTGGAAATATGACAGAAAATCAATTCATGATGGGAGAATGAACACATATACCCTGGAGAAGAATGGGAGAACCCATATGTTGCTTCCGATAAAAGATAAAGAGGTGAAGCCGGAAGTAAGAAACACAGTACTTCTCATGAGCGGGAAGGAACTTCTTATAGAGGTTAAGAAGAAGGAATATCCACAATTCTTTGTGGTCAGGAAACCGAGGATTGTTCTGACTAGCACAAGAGTGGATGATTTACCAGGTGAAGTTCAGGAACTGCTGGAAGAGTTCGCTGACATCATAGTGGACGAATTACCTCGTTCATTTCCACTGATGAGGAGTGTGAGTCATCATATAGACCTCATACCAGGAGCCAGTTTTCCGAATAAATCTGCATACAGGTTGACGCCGCAGGAGAATGAAGAGGTTAAGAAGCAGGTCCAGGAGTTATTGGACAAGGGGTTAGTCAGAGAAAGTTTGAGTCCATGTGTCGTTCCAACAATACTCAGTCCGAAGAAGGATGGAGGCTGGAGAATGTGTACCGATTCAAGAGCGATAAATAAGATAACCATCAAGTACAGATTTCCATTGCCGAGAATGGATGATCTGATGGATTGCCTGAGTGGGGCAAAGTATTTTTCAAAGATAGATTTGAAAAGTGGATATCACCAGATTCGCATGAGAGAAGGCGATGAATGGAAGAAAGCCTTCAAAACCAACGAAGGACTGTATGAATGGCTAGTCATGCCGTTTGGTTTGACGAATGCACCAAGTACCTTTATGAGGCTGATGAATGAAGTCCTGAGGGAATTCATCCGAAAATTTGTCATTGTTTATTTGGATGATATATTGATTTACAGTAAGTCAGTGGTAGAACATCTGGAGCATTTAGCTACAGTGATGAGGAAGCTACAGCAGGAGAAGTTGTTGATTAATATGAAGAAATCCTCATTTATGAAGACAGAGCTTATTTACCTGGGTTTTGTTGTTTCGGCGAATGAGTTGAGGATGGATCCGGATAAATTGGAAGTCATCAAGAATTGGCCATCACCAAGAAATATTTTCGAGGTGAGGAGTTTTCATGGTTTGGCTAGTTTCTACCGAAAATTCATCAGGAATTTCAGTGGAATTAGCGCAGCGATGATGGACACGGTGAAGAAGCGGCATAAGTATTTTCACTGGACAACAGAGGCTGAAAAGAGCTTCAATCTGTTGAAGCGGAAGATCACAGAACAGCCAGTGTTGGTGTTACCGGATTTTCAAAAGACATTTCAGGTGAAATGTGATGCAAGCAGGTTTGCCATAGGAGCGGTCTTGAGTCAGGAAGACAAGCCAGTTGCATATTTCAGCGAGAAGCTCGATGAGGAAAAACTAAAATACTCCACGTATGATAAAGAATTTTATGCTATCATACATGCACTGAAAAAGTGGAGGCATTACTTGATCCCGAAGGAATTTGTTTTGTATAGTGACAATCATGCTTTACAGTTTGTGACTCAACAAGAGAAGTTGAATCAGAAACATGCTAAATGGGTAGAATATATGCAGAATTTCACATTTGTGATTAAGCATATTTCAGGAACTGCTAACAAAGTGGTTGATGCTTTGAGCAGGAAGTGTTTGTTGCTGCAGGAGTTCCGAGTCAAAACCTTGGGTTTTGATAATCTCAGGGACATGTACGCAGGTGATGCAAATTTTGCAGAGGCGTATGAAGCAGCTGAGAATCCAGTTCTCAGAGATAGGAGTCCTTTGATGGATTATATGATCCAGGAAGGATTTTTGTTCAGAGGAAATCAACTGTGTATTATGAAATGCTCCATGAGGGAGAACTTGTTAAAGGAGAAGCACAGTGGTGGATTAGCAGGACATTTTGGCCATGACAAAACATTCACGAAGATGAATGAGTCATAGTTTTGGTCGGGAATGCGAGAAGATGTCAAGAGATTCGTTGACATATGCAGAGTTTTCCAGCATTCGAAGGGGAGAAAGCAGAATGCAGGTTTTTATCATCCATTGCCCATACCAGAGAGGCCATGGGAGGCGATTAGCATGGATTTTGTATTGGGTTTGCCGAGGACACAAAGAGGTTTTGATTCCATCTTTGTAGTGGTGGATAGGTTTTCTAAAATGGCACATTTCATTCCATGCCAGAAAACCAGTGATGCGACTCATATCACGAATTTGTTTTTCAAGGAGGTCATTTGACTCCATGGATTGCCGAAAAGTATAGTTTCGGACAGAGACACAAAATTCATAGGGCATTTTTGGAGGACCTTATGGAAGAAGCTAGGAACTAACTTGGAATTTAGTTCTGCTTATCATCCTCAGACAGATGGGCAAACAGAAGTGGTCAACAGAAGTCTGGGAGACTTGCTGAGAAGCTTGGTGACAGAACACCACAACAGTTGGGACAACATATTACCACAGGTAGAGTTCGCATACAACGACTCAGTGAATCGAAGCACAGGGAAGAGTCCATTTCAGGTTGTGTATGGGATACAACCGAGAGGAGTATCCGAACTTAGGGATTCAGAGCAGACTGCTACTAGCAGCGCTAGTGCAGTAGAATTCGCTGAGGCGATGAAAGAACTTCACAGTCGGGTGAAGGAGCGACTGTTGAAATCAAGCCAGGAGTATAAGCGTAGAGCAGATCAACATCGGAGACAACTTCAGTTTGAAGTTGGAGATTTAGTTCTGGCACACTTGAGGAAGGAAATCTTCCCGAGGGGAACATACAATAAGCTGAAGATGAAGAAAATCGGGCCATGCAAGGTATTAAGAAAATTCAGGGAAAATGCTTATGAGATTGAGTTTCCGGATGGCATAGGGATATCTCTGATATTTAACATCGCAGATTTATACCCATACAAGGCTGGAGAAGCAGAGACTGGAACTGAGGAGCTAGTGATCCAGTGGATGAAACAATTTCCAGTTACAGAGAAGCCACAGATGGAATCCATACTGGACAAGAGAGTGGGTAGGAAGACCAGGAGAAAACAATACCTCGAGTATCTGGTCAAGTGGAAGAATCACCCAGTGGAAGATGCCAGCTGGGAGACCGAAGTAGTAATACAAAAGCATGGACAGAACGTGCAGGAGCTCATGGACAGGAGCCCATGAAAGTTTTCAAGCTGGGGAGTATGATGCAGGAGCATCGCCAGCGCATCAAGCGAGCCAACACGGAAGCGGAGGACAGCTGGACAAGACAGCACAAATTTTGAAAATGCTTTGGAATTGTTGCGCAGATCTTAAATGACTCATTTAAGAGGAGGCACCTTTGTGTATTGTAAGGGACCTTGAGCGGATAGCTCTTGTCCTTTAGGTAGATAGTCGGCATTTAATAGATTTAATGCAGTTAGATAGGAATTTAATTCTAGATTTGATAGCCTAGAGTCCAAGAGGGAAAACGGATATAGACACCCTCATTGTATCATTGTAACATTAACAGGAGCAGGAGTAGAAGAGCAAGCAGAGGACTGTGTGAAGAACACCCATGTACAAACATTTGAATTAATAGAAGAACTCTGATTCAAATTCATGGTTTGTGTTGTTCTCTGTGTATTGATGTTATGCTCATGAATGTTATCTTCATGTTATACATTTCCTTTTATATGCTGTGTATGTGATTTCATGGTGAAATTGAAGTCTAAAGGGGACAAGGAATTAGTTTCAATTGTTTCTCTAATTTGAGCCAGAGAATTCCTGCAAGGAGTGCAGTTGAATCGTCCGCAAGGAGTGCGTCGACAGAAGGGTTCAATTAGAGATAACTTTTGTTCTCATTTCTTCAAGGTGCAGTTAGGCACAGTGTCATGCAAGGAGTACGCAGGCCAGGTTAAAGGTCTCAGGGTTGCGAACCTGAGCAGGGAAGTGAAGGACTACTGCTGCAGGAGTGCGCAGAGTCGAGAGAACTTCAACACTCAGTCGAGGTTGAAGGGTTTTCGCAAGGAGTGCGCGCAAGACGTTCCCAGAAGGATTTGAGAAGTCGAGAGCAAGCTCAGGAGGAGTAGGCCTTCGAATCCACTGAAGAGTAGCACATGGAAGCTGCTACTGGAATTCCGAAGGAAGCGTCGTAGGTTGGTGAGAAGGAGAACGAGTCTCGTAGGGAGACTCTCCTTCATTTCATGGATTCACAAGCAGAAGAACGGACCGTCGAAATCCTTTGAGGAGATTTCGCGAAGTTTCGCGGACCATTGGATCTCACGGAGGTGCAGGAAGGTTACATCGTAAGCGTGGGAGAGGTTCGAAGTTTAGGAGGGGACAGACCCAGAACCATCCATCATGAGGGACGCATGTCAAGAGATCCCGAGGAGTCGGAGATCGGAGAATCGGGGTTTTCTAAAACAGAGAAATCTTACCACTCAGAATCGCGAAACGCAATATTCCGACGGAAGGGTCGTGTGGGCCACAGCTAGGGTTAGTGGAGGACAAGTGGCATAGTATCAGGGATCAGTAAAGGTAAGTCCCGAGTCCATTGACACCAGGATTCGCGATCCCGCGAATCCTGAAATCCCGATAAGAAGTGACGGGAGGTGGAAAATTCAACCCACATGTGCGCATAGGCGTATCAGCATATCGAAAATCGGGGATCAGCAAGGTAAGTTATTTTCGATAGCATAGTTGTCGAAATCCCGATGGGAGGATTCCCGATAGGTATAGGAAGGCGATTAGCATTTATCCATCAGGATTCAGAGTACTTTGAAGCACGAGGTGCGTGAGTTTGAGACTTGTGAAATCGTGAAGTCCGATTTCCCGATCATTAAGGGAGATCAGTTGAAGAGTTGTTGTGGATAAGGAAAATTCCCGATAGGGAATCAGAGGAACCTTTGAGTTCTTCGGGTCGTGAACAAAAGAAGGTCCTGAGGAAGCGGACGTGCTCACGAGGAGTGCGGCTGCATCACCAATGAAAAGTTATATTGAAGATTGGTTCAACTAGGCAATCGACAAATTAAACAAAGAAGGGCAATAAAAGTTTGAGACGGTTCCTATAACCGTCAATCAAGACAATAAAAGGACAACAACAAGCAAGTGAAGACATGAGTGACCATCATAGTAAGTTTATGTTGATCACATATTTCTTTATTTATTAGTTCTTTTATCCAGTTACTCTACTTCTTTCACTAGAAAGGTTTAACTGAACTCTGATAACTTCTCCCTGTCTTCTTTCCAGGTATTGCTACTCTGCATCACCCACCATTCTCCTTCTACAACTTATTTCTTGTTCATATTTTTTTTATGGTTTGCGGGAGCCCCAATCCCAGTCCTAAGGACAAACATATTTAAATTTCAAAGATTTGTAACAAACAATATATTTTTTCAGAAATCCCAAGAGAACTATTTCGGGATCAGTTTTGACTGTACTTTGTAACTATGAGTTTTGAGTATAAAGTATTTGAGATTGATATATCATTATATTTATTTGAGCTCCCCTGGTTTTACTCTATTAAAGTTCTCTTATGCATGCATACCATCTTCTTTTATTTTATGTGATCTGAAATCTTTAGTTCAACTATGATGGATGTGAGGAAATTTTGTTTATCTTTTTCAAATATATGATGTGTGTGGCTCCTGGGCATCTATCAGGAAATCATTTTTCTTAAAACAAAAAGATTTTATTTTACTACAATTTTTATATATATTTGAATATAACGATGAACTTTTTCAAAGTCCTACATTACTCTCAAAAATCTTGAGTCCCAAGAATATCTTAAAATAAAGAGGAATACCACCTCTATAAAAACAAAGGGGGATTTGTATCCCCATGAGGTATTTGTTTCAGTCCTAATGGATTCAAGCGTCAACATTTTTTGCAACCATACTAGGGAATGCACTGAAATTTGAAATATGGTTTAGCATTTTTTGAAAAATACATGACTTTTCCCCAAGATGATCATCCCCACCTAGAAATTGGATTGAATAATTAATGAAGCATATTACATCAACTATATAATTTGGCAATAACGACAGTCAAGAACCAAGAAGAATTGGAAAGTTCTTGGCAGACATTGGTCCAAGAATAAGAAAGAGAGATACTCCGAAGAAAGATGAGAGACGAGTGATAAGACCGAAGGAACGAAAGGCCAGCTAGAGTAGCACAAAGACAAGGTCGGGATTGAAGCTGGATGAATAAAAGGGACCCATTACCAGAAGTAAAAGAAAGAAATTATGTATTCTAAGAAGTAGAAATCATATTCCTAGAACATCTTCGGACATGGACAAAAGAAATGAACAACCATGAGAAGAACCATGAGGAGAGACAAGGAGGTGGTGGAAGAAATCAAGAAAACCTAATATTTGAAAATCAAAGAAGAGTAAGAGATTCCGCTTTGAATATTTGAGGCGAGAAACATGACCTCCCCATTCTCCCTAAGGGTACCCTGAAGGAATTTTCTGGAGATGGAACAATTGACACCAAAAGACACCTTAACTTATTTCTTGATGTTTTTTTATTTTCATCGTGTTGAATATGACTATGTGATGGTAAGGTTATTTATTCAAACCTTATTGGCAAGAGCTTATAAATGGTATACGACATTACCCAATAGGTCCATTGGATCGTTTAATGACCTCAAAGCCATGTTCTTGACTATGTTTTCCCCTCCTGTTGCAAATCATACCCTTCTCACCAATTTCACACAAATTGGTTTGAGGAAGAATGAGAGAATACGAGATTTTAATCTCGGGTTCAATAAAACTTTGAATAAGATTCCAAAAGAAAAAATACCTAATGACCCATTCATACTCGGTTGTTATAAGAATGTGATGCCCCAAAATGTGAAATATGCTATGAGAACATCCCATATGGATACCTTGGAGGAAGCAATGATTAAAGGCACTGAGATGGAAGAAATTATGATTGAGATGGGTGTCGACCCCGACATTATCCTGGGAAAAGTACAAAGGCAGTTGGGAGGCTTAAGTATTGATAATCAAGGAGGCTCTATCTCAAGAAAGAATGAGGAACCGAAGCCACGACCGACCCAAACAAGTGGAGGAGGATTTTTCAAGGGGACCATACCAGATGTGAAGGTAGACCATGAGCACAAGAAACCAAGCAAATAATTGAAATTGCATAAATGAATAGAACTATCAGGAAAATGAAGAATGAGATAACTAGAATAAGAAGGGGGGACAATTTTGTAGAAAATTTGAGAATTTCCATCCAAGAGCAAAGAAGGAACCCTCCCCAATAAAAAACAGTGAGGCTTGAAAATATTGATAATCCACAAAGGCAAAGGTTTACCAGGAAACCAACCCCCAATGCAGTTGTTCTAGATGATGTATATGATGAGAAAATGGTTGAGCAAGAGAACTATTATTCACCTGATGAAAGTTATGAAAATGTACAGATGGACGGATGCGAGACGTCCATGTATATATTTGAAAAAGGCCACAATGACCCCGACTCGCAGGAGAATGTTTCCCAGACAAGATCATTTGTAAATAAATCCAAAAATAAAAATGATTCCGAAAAAGAAAATGAAAAAGATAAAGAAAAAATGAATGAGAAAAAGGAAAATGAGAAGATGGCGGATATCGTTGGAAGTAAGAAGCAACACTTGATGTCAAACTCCACCGAAATGAAATACAATGTTGTAGAGGACTTGAGTAAACTAAGGATAACTCTTCCTTTTTCAAAAGTAGTGAAGATTCCCCAACAAAGGAAAAACATTTTGACATTATTGGATGATCTGTCTGAAAAAGTGGAAGTTGTTGTTACAAGTCCGAAATAGATCCAGAACAAATCAACCATCAAGTTGAGAGGTAAAATTCTTCCCTTTTATATTTCAATTGAAAATCATGATGTTGCACTTCATAATTTTTTAGTCGATATTGGCGCAACCAATAATATTATGCCACTGGCGGTCATGGAGGCATTGGGCATGAACTACACCAAATATTATGATACTGGTGAAAGTATATATGCAATCGATTCCAAAAAAGTGCTAGATTATGGTGAAATTAAAGACTTTTATGCGTGGATCAAGGAGGCTCCCCATATCATTGCAGTTTTTAATATCATTGTGGTAGACCTTCTTCCTACATATGGAGTTGTTCTAGGAAGAGATTGGTCATCTATGATCAGGAGATACATAATTAACGATGGAAGTTGCATGATGCTTCCAGGAAAAGAAGGAGCAATGATAAAGGTTCCTCATGAACCCAGGAGACCCTTCTCTTTCAAAAACAAGGATAATGAATTAATGGAATATTATATAGATGTTGGGATCAGAAACTATGCTATCGTGGACATGGAACAAGCTAAAATCTTGGAGCAAATTCAAGGTATGGAGAATCAAGAGAATCCATTTGAAATTTTTTGGAGCATGTCATTTGATGGAGCTTGATTGAGTTTCGGGAGTGGAGTTGGAATTGTCCTTGTAATTCCAGGAAAGATTGTGCACCCACATGCTATTAGACTTGAATTTTCATGTACCAATAATGAGGCAGAATCTGAAGCTTTGATTCAGGGAATGATTCTTGCACAAGAATTGAAGATAGAACATCTAATTGTGACTGGCGACTCCGAGTTGGTAATAAATCAAGTCACCCATAGGTATAAAATAAAAAAGGAAAGACTCAAATTATATTTCAAAAGAGTTAACGAATTGATGGAATCTTTCAGCTCTTTCAACATTTCTTTCATTTCAAGGGACAAGAATCAGAAGGCAGATTCATTAGATTTGGTAGCCTCATTGTCGAACCCAGATGATATTCAAAGAAAAACATATTTTCAAGTAGAAAGAGTATTCCGACCTTCTATACCCAATAATCAGGAATATTTAAAAGTATTTTAGAATGATGAACAATTGGAAAAAAAATTGTTGAACGATGATGATGATGAAGACAATCACATATATGTTGTCCCAAAGGATTGTATTCAATCTAAGTCTCTTTTTATGAAAGACGATCATGCTAAGAATCTCCTCAAATAAATTTCAGTCTGAAAGATCCAAGAAACAAGAAAAATCAATATTGGAACTGACAGTTCCCTGAAATATGTCAACTTGGGAGTTGATTTCACCATTGAGGAAGTTGATCAATATGTTGCATTATTTAAATAATATCTTGATGTGTTTGCATGGACTTATGATGATTTGAAGGCTTCTGATAAAACAATATTTCAACATATTATTCCCTTAAGATAAGGGGCAAAGACGGTCAAGCAAAAAATAAGGATGATGAACCCCAAATTAAAACCTCTGGTAAAGGTTGAATTGGAGAAATTAAAGAAGGATGGAATAATATATCCTATTAGACATTTTTATTGGCTTTCAAATCCCGTGATAGTAAGAAAGAAGACCAGGGAGATCCAGATGTGTGTAGATTTCAGAGATATTAACAAATCAAGTGTAAAGGATAAGTATCCTTTACCTAACATGGAGTTTATTCTGCAGAAAATCATGGGATCATCCTGCATGTCCATGTTAGATTATTTTCTGGGTATAATCAAGTCTTGGTTGTTGAGGAAGATAGAGAAAATATAACATTCATAACACCTTGGGATACATATGCATAAGCTAGGATTCCATTTGGTTTAAAGAATGTAGGAGCTACATTTTAGAGGGCCATGGATCATGCTTTTGAGGGGTTAATATGAAAATTCATGGTGGATTATCAAGATGATCTGACGGTGCACTCAAAAGAAAGGAGTGATCACATTCATCACTTGAGGAAAGTTTTTTATAGATGCAGATTATATGGTGTTTCCTTAAATCGAAAGAAATGTTTATTTATTGTAACTCAAGGAAAACTATTGGGTCATATTGTGTGCAAGGAAGGGATCTGTATAGATACAAAAAGAGTTAAATATATAAACAAACTCAACCCCACATCATGTAATAAGGGAGTGCAGTCATTTTTTGGCAAGATCAACTTTATACGAAGATTTTTCCCTGATTATGCAAGCATTGTAAAGCAGATCAATTTATTGTTAGAAAAGAAACAAAGGTTTGAATGGACCATGGATACACAAGAAGATTTCAATAATATCAAAAGAGAAAACACGATAGCTCTAGTCCTCATTAGCCTATACTTTCAAAGGGACTTCATCATCTATTTGTTCACTACAGAAATGATTGTTGCATCTATTCTTACTCAGATGAATACTAAGAGTGAAGAACTCCCAATTAGCTTCATGAGAAAAACACTTCATTATTATGAATTGAGATATTCAGAATTGGAAAAGCAAGCCCTATATCTTGTGAAATCGATGGCGCATTTTCAGACTTACATACCTAATTCTCATGTCATTTCTTATGTTCCATCCTCGCCAGCGAAGATGCTTTTGAATCAACAATTGAGAGAAGGAATGGGCTAACTGGCTCGAGAAGATTCAAGAATATGATATTGAAATTAAACCTTTAAAGGAAGTTAAAGGACAAGGTTTGTGTAAGCTCATTGAAAATAATGATTATTTGGATGGAATGATTTCAATTTCAGTAGGAGAACCCTTGGCATATTCAGAATGTTAGGGATATATTGTATTCTACCTAAGGTCTGGACAATTTAAATTCACCATGAACCCTAAAGAGCGAGGAACATTGAATATGAAGTCAAATAAATATGTGTTGATTGTTGATATATTTTTCAGAAGGAACTATGATGGTATATTACTGAGATGTGTTGATGAAAAAAAATCTCAAGAATTAATAAGAGAATTCCATGAAGGAATATGTGGTGGACATTTTTCACCTACCACCACCGCCCATAAGATAATAAGAGCTGGGTTTTATTGGCCATCAATTTTTAAAGACTCATATGTTGCAATAAGGAAGTGTGTATCTTGTCAAGAATTTTAGGGAAAATGAAAAAATTTGCAATACCATTACAACCTATATCTGTAGAACAACCATTTACCCAATGGGGACTTGATGTAATTGGGCCAATAAACCCAAATTCAAGTAAGGGACATATATATATTCTCACAACTACAAATTATTTTACAAAGCGTCCAGAATCAATGGCATTAAAAAAGGTTGATTCTGAAGAGTTAATTAAATTTCTCAAAGATAATATTTTGTCAAGATTCAGAGTCCCAGGAAAATTCATCACTGATAATGGTTTGATTTTCATTGGTTCAAAATTTACATAATTTTGTGGAGAATATGGAATTGTTATGGGGCAGTCATCAAACTATTATCCACAAGGGAATGATCTTGAAGAATCCACCAATAAGAATCTCATTCAGATATTGAAGAAAATTGTTGATAAAAACCAAAGGAATTGGAATTTAAAATTGACTAATGCGTTGTGGGAAAGAAGAATGATGCCAAAAGATAGCACTGGGATGTCTCTGTATACATTGGTTTATGGGAAAGAAGAAAAAATGCCAATTAGCCTTGAGATGAATGCCTTAACTTTTATGGTCAATACAGAGGGTGCTGAATATTTTTCACCTATCCAACAAAGGGTTAATCAATTATTGAAATTGGAGGAAGAACAAAGCAAAGCCATGAACAAAACTTCTTAGAGACAGCAGAGTATAAACAAGTATTTTGACCAGAATGCAACCGTAAAAAAAATTCAGAAGGGAGAAATGGTGTTACTGTGGAATAAATCTAAGGAGAAGCCATAAATGCACACAAAATTTGAAGCACTCTAGATCATACCGTATATCGTTGAAAAAATCATCGGATTTAATTCTTATATGATAAAAACCATGAAGGGTAAAATGTTAATGATGCCTATTAATGGGCAACATTTGAAAGGATTCTTCACCTGAATTTTTCTCATTTCCTTGTACATAGCTTTCTTTTATTTTGTATATTCTTACTGTTGACTTCGCCGCCCAATGGATGGAAGTAACTTTCATGAAGATTTTGGATTCTTGACAACCCACAAGGGTTTATCATCCCACAATTGGAGCCAGTTGTTGGGATCAATTCATGATTCCAAATTTCCTTTCCCTTTTGTATTTTCCCAACTTCCTTTTTCTCCCTTTCTTTTCCCTCTTCTATACTTTCCCTTATTTCCCTTTTCCTTTATTCCCTTCTTCTTTCCCTTTCTAGTTACCATACTTAGTCACATTTCGAAAATCAGTGGGTTCATGGGTAGGTGGATTTGTGGGTCTTCATCCCCATCCATTTTCGTATGCCACAAGTCCATTCGATCGCCTTTCTATATTATACTTAGCCTTTTTTCAACATCGTGGGTTCGCAGGGTTGAACTTTCATTCTCCAAGTTATACAATCTCCACTTTGCACCCAAATCTTCGTGATCCTCATTTCAACCATCAGATTTGTCATAGGTCTTAAGTCCCTAAAATAATTGGATTTCTCCTACATGCAAGTCCGACCAACTATTGTCCTACACTTGACTTATTTTTTATCATCTTCAACTGCAGGTTGGCAGGTTCATGAAAAACTCCATATTCAAAAACTACTCTCGTCCGTCCCTGCCATTCCTATACTTTTTCCAATATGCATTGAATGTTGTTTAATGCTAACAAATAATTGTGCAGGCTCTGAAAAGATCGTCATTAATAACGAAGGGCTCGAGAATATTTCTCATTAAATTGCATTAAAGTAATATTTGCCAAAGGTTATATTATTGTCATATCTCCGAAAAAATTCATTTCAAGTTATTATCCAACTGAAAGAATACTCTCGTCAACCCATGGAAGCAACAACTAGACAACAATTCTGTGGTGATACTCTAAATATTTGTGGTCGTGAAGACCAGAACTTTCAATGGTCTAGGGCATATTTATATTACTCATATCCTCCTGCAGAAAAAGACGTAATATGGACATCCAAAATTACTCACGCGGGGTGTGTTCTTGATATATTCAACTGCAAACAACTTGTTGCGTGGTACGTGGAGAAATACGTGTCGAGCCCTAGGATTATACAACTCCAAGGTCATTCTCCAGTTTCCCTTTCATTGCAAGTCTTTCACAGTATGTTGAATCTCCTAGAGCCGACGCTTACCTTCAAAGAATAAGAATTGTTCAAGAGAGTCACGGAGATAGACCTAGCAGGAGGTACTAACGAAGTACAAGACCCTAAATTAATTCTCAACTCAATGTTTCTAACAAAGCAACAATTTAATGAACAAGTTGAGATATTTAAACGGGTTATCAGTTGAAATTTTTTATAGCATATTTGAATATAATGAAGAAGAAATAGACAATTGGCTAGTTGATTATTCTGTGAAAAATATAGATATTGAAGAAGCAGTACATGGTATTTCTCTTGACTTAATAGACTTGGAAGGTGATTTATTCAACATTAAAATCCAACATGAACCAATGAAAATTTATATTGAAGATTGGTTCAACAAGGCAATCAAAAAATTAACCAAAGAAGGGTAATAAACAATTGAGACGGTTCTTGTAACCGTCAATGAAGACAATAAAAGGACGGCAACAAGAAAGTGAAGACACAAGAGACCATCATAGTAAGTTTATGTTGATCACATCTTGATTTCTTTATTAGTTATTTCATCTAGTTACTTTGCTTCTTTAACTAGAAAGGTTTAACCGAAGTCTGATAACTTCTCCCTGTCTTCTTTCCAAGTCTTGATACTTTGCATCGCCCACCATTTTCCTTCTACAACTTATTTCTTGTTCATATTTTATTTATGGTCTACAGGAGCCCCAATCCTAGTCCTAAGGACAAACGCATTTAAATTTCAAAGCTTTGTAACAAACTATATATTTTTTCAGAAATCCCAAGAGAACTATTTCGGGATCCATTTTGACTGTATTTTGTAACTCTGAGTTTTGATTATAAAGCATTTGAGATTGATCTATCATTATGTTTATTTGAGCTCCCCTTGTTTTACTCTATTAAAGTTCTCTTATGCATGCAGACCATCTTTTTTTATTTTATGTGATCAAAAATATTTAGTTTAACTATGATGGATGTGAGGAAATTTTGTTTATATTTTTTAAATATATGACGTGTGTGGCTCCTAGTCATCTCTCAGAAAATCCTTTTTTTTTGAAAAAAAAAAACTTTTATTTTACTGCAATTTTTATCTTTCTTTGAATATCACGACAAACTTTTTCAAAGTCCTACATTACTCTAAAAAATCTAAAGTCCCAAGAATATCTTAAAATAAAGAGGAGTACCACCTATATAAAAACACAAGGGGATTTTTATCCCTCTAAGATTTATATTTTGGTCCTAACAGATTCAAGCGTCAACAAGTATTTCCAAGGAATATGACCTAGCTAGTGCCCTTCCATTAACTCCAATTGGGGATGAAGACAATGTTGGCATATTTACAGACAGAAGGCAAAGTATGCTTGTTTGTCATTGATGGAAAGATAAACCCGATGAGAGTATACTTGTTTTTCAATGATAGCAATATCAACAACGCAGCGATGATGGCATGGAAAAAATAGAAGTGTAAGATCAGAAGGAGGAGTAACAGTGATCGTTGGATCACCCATCCCAAATTCTCGATGGTCATTAGATCTGAATTAAGACAGGAGGAGAGCGCAAAGGAGGAATACAGATCTATTCTGTAATATCTAAGCGCGAACCGACTGACGTTGGATCCAGAAGAACGTGAACGACCTTTAAGTGCAAGGTGAATCGGGCTTACAAAGTCCTGAAAGCAGAGGAACCATCCATCATCAAGGAAGACACGTGGTAGCAGATTTGCAGATTCGCAGAATTGAAAATCAAGAGAACTACGTCGAGCAGTCCGCAGATATCGTGAAATGAGAAATCATGACTTGTTCACAACCATTGATCAAAGAAAATATATGGTCCGTGGATCTAGCACCATTGCTATTTCAGGTATCGGGAGAATAGAGTTAAGGAGTCTCCCAAATTCGTGAAATGCGAATTCGCGAAATGATCCTGGTTGTTGGAGCCATAGGACATGTGGCGAGCGATTGGCATTTCACTAACTTGCACATTGGAGGAGTCAAAGGAATGTGACACATGAACTCGCGATATACGAAATCGTGATGAGATATGAGTCGTCAGATCGAGGAAAAGTTATGGACCATTGATATGACAAGAGAAGAGATTGAATGTTTAGCCCATGGTAATAGCCAAGGTCATATCGTCGAAAGTTGGAAGAAGGAACTAGTCTACCTAAGCTCTATTTCAGAGTTTCACGTTTCGGGTGTTTGGAAGAAAATTACAGTAGGAGGTCGCGATATGCGAAATTGCGAAATCACTTTATGTTTAGCATTCGGTCATAGCCAGTGGTCATATGGGATAAACACGTGACTCTGCAGATGTAATCCAACGGTGGTGATTAATCGGGAATTTGATCGAAGGGATATTGTTTCACCTCACAGTTAATCGTTCAGTTACGATTCAGTTAGCAAAACTGAATCATAGTTCTTGGACGTTTGGCGATTCAGTTGCTAAGGCGTTTCCTTGGATATTCGAGGTGTAACTGAATGTGTGGGAGAGCATAAAAGAGATATGAAATGATTGTGTGAGGTTGGTTGTTCTAACTGAAAAATGAGTTGAACTGTAAGAAATGTAAAATTACAGTATGCGTAGTGTGAAATCAAACTCAGAGATTAGAAACAGAAGCTGAACAGACATAAGCAGAGAAGATTTG
The DNA here is from genome assembly GCA_009831015.1 of Picea engelmannii. Classification (NCBI taxonomy): domain Eukaryota; kingdom Viridiplantae; phylum Streptophyta; class Pinopsida; order Pinales; family Pinaceae; genus Picea; species Picea engelmannii. The sequence goes on from WSFP011222471.1 coordinate 61,032, forward strand.
CAGAATAGACAGAAGAAGAGAAGAATTTCAGAACAGATAGAAGAAGAGAAGAATTGTAGAACAGATAGAAGAAGACCGGATTTATAGAACATAGAAGAATAGGTAAGAATTAATATATCTGTATTGTTGATTATACAGTCAAAAATTCATAATCAGGGAGGTAGGGTGGTGCTAGGGAGGACTGTGATCCTCTGGTATTTAAGTTGGTGCTTGAATATTGGAAGTTGTATCTTCCATCTAGTTGTGGCTAGAAAACAGGGTGGAAGGGTGGTGCTAGGGAAAACACTGAGTTTTATGTATGCAAGTTGGTGCTTGTATAAGTCTAGTTGGTGCTGGAACATTTAGGGAGTTGATGCTTCCTTCTAGTGGGTGCTAGAGAAACCAGAGAGTTGGTTCTCTCAGCAAGTTGGAGCTTGTAAAAAAGAGGTAGTAGCCTCACATTGAGCTGGTACTCAAATATAGATGATGTACAGAACTTAAAAGGCTGCCTATCATTCGAAGAAGAAGAGGTTTTCTCCCTTTATGGGTTTCCTCGTGAAAATTTGTCTCTGAGTATATCTTATGTGTGACTGATGTTCATTATTTATGTTGTTCATATCTTGTATAATATTGATGGTCAATTGGAGAAGATTGAAAAAATGTTTTAATAGACATAATATTGTTTAAGCACAGTAACAACTGATTCGCCCCCCCTCTCAGTTTTCTTAGTAATTTCAACAATTAGTATCAGAGCAAGTTCCTTTTATTTAAAGGTAGATCTATAAGCTTAAACATGACAAGTCATGAAGGGACTTCAACGAATAAGCCTCCTTTGTTTGATGGAACAAATTTTTCCTTCTAGAAAGTTAGAATGAGAACATACATAATGGCCTTAGGTGTTGATGTTTGGGATGTAGTAGAAACTGGTTATATAAAGCCTGTTGTGCTAGCTTCTAAAGATGATAAGTTTGAATTTAGTTTCAATGCAAAGGCAATGAATGCTATCTTGAATGGACTTGTTGAAGCTGAGTTTGTAAAGGTGATTCATCTTGAATCTACCAAAGCAATGTGGGATAAAATTATTAGCAATTATGAAGGAAATGAGAAAGTAAAAGATGCAAAACTTCAAACATATAGATTGAAATTTGAACAACTAAATATGAATGAGAATGAAACAGATAGTAAGTATTTTTTAAGATTTGAAGAGCTTGTGAATGCCATGAAGGGTCTTGGTGAGAAGATTGAAGATGTATTCTTAGTTCAGAAGATTTTAAGATCTTTGCTTGATAGATTTAATTCAAAAGTTCCCGCAATAGAAGAATTAAATGATCTTAAAACTCTTTCTATAGATCAACTCCTAGGAACTCTAACTGCATATGAAACGAGAATTGGTAAAGATAAATCCATCACTAGAGAAACATCTTTTAAAGAAGACAAGAATATTGATTTAGAATTAGATGATATTGAGGAAAAATTTGTGAGAAGGTTAAAGAAAGGATCAAGAAAATATCAAGGCAAGTTGCCCTTCAAATGTTTTAGCTGTGGTAAGATAGGTCATTTTGCATCTAAGTGTCCTCACAAGAAAAGCGACCAGAAATTTGATGATGAAAATAAATACAAATTTAAGAAATATGGTAAAAAACAAAGTTTGTGTGCAAACAATGACGACTCCTTAGAAGACATAGATAGTGATTCATCCTGCGAAGACAAAGTGGATGATTTTATGCTTATGGCTATGGGATATATTGATGATGAACACACAGGAGGTGACATGGATGATGAAGAATCTGTGGTGGATATGGAAGGTGAATTAATTAGTGCCTTGGAAGAAATTGACAGACTCGGATTTAAGAAGAGAAAAAAAAAACAGTTGTTGATGCAGTTTAAAATGAATGGTAAAAAACCTGATGAAGACTTTGCCTTGCTAAAAGTGGAGAGAAGAGGCAAAGAAAATATGATGAAAAACGGCTCTGCAACTAGGGTTTGAGCTCTGACAGCCGCAACGGACTGTGGCCGCTTGACAATGGCCCCGCAGGGGCTCCCGCAAGGCCAGGGGGAGGTGCCGACGGGCATCCCCTACAGCCAGGTTACAGCAAATACAAACACGGAAACCAGAGGGCAGCGACCAGCCTTCGAAACGCCTTCT